>JAQSVH010210399.1:0-10184 GCA_029448705.1 Adansonia digitata
ATCTTTAGATCTCTATTGTCCATGTATGATTTACATAAAAATAAAGAAAAATAAAAACAAACCTATGTGGTGATGATAATCTACTTCTAATTACAAATATGCTAAAACTTAGGTACATTAATTCTAAAATCTAAGGGATCATGATCAACAAAATTAATAAGATATATATCATGATAAACAAAATAATAGAAAACCTAGAATGCTAATTCTCTAATAATTAAATCCATACTAATTAAAGAGAATTTTGATCATTAGTTTTATGTATATAACATAATGATGATTTATCTCTTATATTAATTGTTGGAAAAACATATCAAGTTGCACAGTGGAATTTTAAAAATTCTTAAACAGATTGTATTAGATCTTATTATATACAATAAAACTACCATAATCAAGTACCTGAGTTGTAGATCTACAGATGTCTTCCAAGAATTCCTAGAGTAGATCCATGTGAAAGCTTCAACAAACTAACCTTCCATATCATTCTCTAATTTTCTAATGGTAGAGTGTGTGGGCACTTTTTCACTCGATCAACTCCGAATTTGCCTAGCTTGATTCTTTTTCAAGACCACCTTTATGCTATTAGGTTAAAAATCACGAGATGATAATTTGAAACCCTAAAGATGCAATTCTCAATAATAGCACTGTAATTCTTTAAAAATCCCAACTAGTTAAACTCTGGATTTGTCTGGCTTGATTCTTCTCTAATTCTCTAAAATATGAGTTTATTTTTTTTGGCAAAATAGCACTGCAATCTTCAGGAAGTGTGAAAGTCTCAAACTCACCTAATTTCCTCTTTCTTAGATAAGATATCTTTAATGAACTTGATATAGCTAGGCATTTCTTCTAAAGCTTCAACAAAAGCAATATTAATGTAAAGTTTCTTGAATAGCTTATAAACTTTTAAAATTGATTTTCAAGTTTTTGCTTTTGAAGACGTTTGGTGTAGGGTAAGCCCGAGGTTGTTGTTGTTGAATCTTATCAACTTTTTTGTTACCCACTTCTTTATTTTGGATGAGTCTTAACTTTTTGTTACTATTCTTTTTCTCTCTACCATTTCAAAGTGTGATGGCCTTGCAATGCTCTTCTCCATCTTTTCTCAAATTAGGCTTAGTATTACTTAGAAGAGTACCCAAAGGACAACTATTAATGGCAGTAGCAATCTGTCCTATGTGTGTCTTAAGCTTTCTGAGGGATGCTATTAGAGTCTGAATGATAGTGTATTGGCTTTCATTTTTTTGTCCTAAGCTCCATACACATCTTCTATTGATGGTTTTTTTTTTCTAAAACTAGAAATTAGGCTTGGTTAGAGACCAAAGCTTGCTGAGGAAACACAAGCGAAAGTTTGCCATAGTTGAAGGTCCTTAGTTGCTATTCCAAGAGAAATTTTGATGATTACACTCCACCTGGATTATAGCTATTTGAATAAGGGCTATTCTACTACATGATATAATTCTTAATGTAGTTAACTGATTCAGCATAGGTTGGGCAATGATCACTAGAATGTCTATCCCCATATAGTTTAAATACGATAAAAGTCATACAATCAAATTTCCTTATGATTGCTTCTATTGTGCATGAAATGAAGTAATGGCATCGGTTTCATGTATACCTAAAACTTTTCTTGGCAAATTTCTTCTAATGGACTATTGATCATTATTAGAAGCCATCTCTTTATGTAACTTCTAAGCTTCATTAGGTGATTTCCCTATAATGCTTTATCTACTACAGCATCAATACGGTTCTTATCTAACCCGTTATCCCATTGTAAAAGGTTTGAACCTGAAGTTATTTGAAAAGATCATGATGAGGACATCTCCAAAGCAATTCCTTAAATTTTTCCTAAGCTTCGCTAAAATGATTCTAGGTCATATTGCATAAAGAAAGTGACATCATTCCTCAACATTGCTATCTTGGCCAGAGAAAGATATTTGGTAGGAAATGTTTGCGCCAATTCATCCCATGTAGTGGTAGAGCTAATTGGAACTGAATTTAACTAACTTTTTTCCTTATACCAAAGTGAGAAAAAAAAAGGGTCTTAATTTAATGGCCCCATCTGAAACTCCATTGTGTTTGAAAGAATTGTATATATCTAGAAAGTTCACAATATGAGCATTAGGATCTTCATTGGGTACACCTCCAAATTGAACTGATGTCTAGATCATTTGAATGATGGTTGGCTTTATCTTAAAGTTATTGGCTTGAATGGCAAGCCTCCGGATACTAGAATAAATACCTTGTGTGAAAGGGATAGCAAACTCTTGTAGACATTTTGTATCTTCTTTAGTTATTGTATTATTTTGAGCAACGCCTGTAAATTCTCCTTTCAACATTAAAGAAAAGTTCTTTTAGGTTTTGGATCGAAAGGGACAAGTTCTAAGTTTTTTGCTCTTCGCATACAACAACCAAAAATACCTAAACAAAGAAAGTCTGAATTAAGATTAAAATTGCTCAATATTAATATTAGCAGAGTTAGTAAAACAACTCCCTGGCAACAGCACCAAAAACTTATTGTCAGATTTAAAAATGCAAGTGTACATGTCATAAACAAGCAATATAGAGATGAAGTATTGTTCCCATAAGGAATTAAACTAAATTTGCTAATTACTAAAATTAAAACAATTTAATCTTATCCAAATAGCTAACTAGAAGATCACTAAATAAAATTAAAATTAAACTACATTTAACTAAATAGCAAAAAAAATAAATAAGATTTACTTAATCAATGATAAAAACCTAGGACTACAATTTCCCTCAATACTTTATTTGAACCTATTTTTCCCTTTTACCTTGATTAATGATAATGAGTTGTTAACCTAGAGTTCTAATTTAGTTATAAGTATCTTTCGATAGTCTTATAAAAATCTCTCTTTTAACCAATTTACTATATTCCAATACAAATTATATTAAAAGAAACTCATTTAGCTTAGACACTAATTTCGTATTACATGCTTATATATTCCTATTTCACATGTAGATCAATTCATCCTAATAAATGAATATAAAATAATATGTTATTCAATACAATCTAAACACAAAATTCCCTTTTCCAAATTCATTAATGTTACCAAACTAATCTATTTAGTGGCTAATCAATTAGAAACATTAAGAACAAGATTGAACAAACAATTCAAATATCATTAAGTCAAGAAAAAAGGATAAAATAATCCAAACTATATGCTGAGTTCAATTGTAACCTTAGAAAAATAAAATTAGTTTATATTGATTAAATAAAACACAAAAGACTAGAGTTTTACCATCATAAACATTACAGTAAAGATAAAAAGATTAAAAAGAATAGAAAACTAAAAGTTGTCGAGTCCTAGTCTTTAGGCTTCTCTAATTATTCTCCAATTGCAAGATCGTGATAGCTACTCTACTCTTTAGAAAATTAAAAAAAATAAAAAGTATAGAGTGTCTCTGATATCTCTAATTCTAATCTTAAGAGTCCTATATATAGGCAAAAACCATAGAGAAAAACTTGGTCTTTAAGTAGCTCAATTAATTTATTTTAGAAATTGCTAAACTGAGTCTATTTTACTTCTTAATTAAGTTATGGCACTTTTAGAAATTCTTTTGGGTTTTGATCAAAAAAATATGAAAAGCATTTAAATAACTAAGTAATTTAATATAAGAAAAGTAAATAATACCATTTTAAAAACTATTAAAAAAATAAACTCCAAATAGAAATCTTTAAGATTTTGCTAATTTAATGCAAATAATGAAACTAAATAACTCTTTTTTATGAGCTTATCAAACTACCAACCTAGCTATCTACCTTACCCTAACCTAGCCTACTAAACTCTGCTTCTAACCGAGCCTAGACAAAAAAAAAAAAAAGGTGGCATCTGCCCAAGCCTAAGGCAACCATTATATCATGGGGAAATCTAAGGGTTTTGCTAAAGATCAGCTAATATCAGAAAGATTGATCATTCAAGAAAAGTCTCCAAAAGCACCTAATGAAAAATTCATGTCATTAGCATTGAAGGCATCTGTTGCATAAAAAATCTATCTCTTAATTCTTTTATATATCTTGAGTTTTTCTATAAATGAAATATAATTATTTGTTTCTTTTTTAATCCCCTTTTGTGTCATGCCTATATCCTATGTTGCATCCTATTTATAACTTAGTTGATAATGCTTGATAAATGTACAAAATAATGACATAATTTCCTAGAATTACTTCAAAAAAGATGAAAATTTTGGAAGAAAATCTTTTTACATCTAAAGGTTAAGAATGAACACTAAAACTATAATCGGTTTTACTATAAGATGTACTCATTCTGAAAGCTAGCTTAAAGCTTTCTTCTAGCGAATCTTGGTTGAAACTAAAGAATCCATTTCTAACCTTTAGCATCAACGTTCAAAAATCCTTATTGTTATAACCAGATTATTAGAAACAATCCCCTGAACCAAGTCAAAAAACAAGTCCATCGATCTCGTAAAGCAAACTCGGTTAATGAAAAAACCCTAAACAAGAGCTAATCAAGCTTAGAAACCCTTTTTCACAAATCATGGGTGACCAGTATCCTCTAAAACAATTTGAACCACTCAAAGCCTTTAGACCTTAAGAGTAATGTTTGTAAACCTATGAGTTAAAAATACAATTGATAAGGACACTTAGATTGGAAAGCAACTTAAAACATCGCAACTCATTACTGGATTAGGTTTTTAAATCATCAAATTGCATCATTTAAGAACGCATTGGCATCCTCATGCACCATTCATGGAACATTTTACAATCTTTCAAGTACATACTCCCGACTCTAAAAGTCCTAGACTTTAAGAAACTCCAGGTATAGACCCTTAAGTCTAAAAACCCTGAAGAACTCCAAATAAAAACTTTTAACCCTACGAACTTATAAATCAAAAAGCCATCCAAGTAAGATCTCTAAACTTAACCAACCTAAGTCTACAAAGAGTTGGACGCCTATAGATTCTATCGATAAAGAGCTAGGAGCTAGGCACTTATTGAGTAAGTCTATAAAAAGCTATGAGCTGGTCATTTATTGATTAGACATTTATAAAGTCAGTCAACAAAAAGCTAGATGCTAATCAAGTTAGTCCACAAAGAGCTGGGCACTTATCAAGTCAATCCATAAAAAACTGGGCACCTATTGAGGTAGTCCCAAAGAGCTAGGCGCTTATCAATATAGTCCATAAATAGCTACGTATATATCGAGTTAGTCCATAAAAAGCTAGGAGTCTATCGAGTCAATACATAAAAAGCTGGGCACCTATCAAGTTAACCCATAAAGAGTTGGGCACCTATTAAGCCAGTCCACAAAGATTTAGGCACCTATCAAGTTAATCCATAAAAACATAAATGCATATTGACTCATGTCCATAAAGAGCCGAGCACCTCTTACGTTAGTCTACAAAGAGTTGGGCACCTATTAACTCCAAGTCCACACCAATTGGTACCTATTTGTAGAGGTCAAGCCATGTAAAGCCCAAAGCCTAATAACAAGGTTAAATCCTATATAAAAACATGTAGATTTTTCTTATATAAGTCAAAATCATCAACACAATGCTATGTCCATCATGATGGAATATTAATTGGATTTATTCATTGTAAACACTTAAAGGGCATCATTCCACCTAAGAAAAAAATAGAGCTTATTTCTCTTTGCCTCATTCTTGATACTTAATAATGACCAAAGAAAGGGAACTATAGAGACCTAATTTTGTCTATGCCTTTACTCAAGCATCTCAAGACATCAACAAACTCAAACAAGCAGGTATAGAACCGTCTACCATTATTTCTAGCTAATGTGTGGTGTTCAGAGAGCAAAAGGTGTGTAAAATTTACATTTTTGCATATAGATATTGATAAATAGCCCTTAGTATTAATACAAAGCCTCCACATCATCAAAATTCAAAATTCCATTTGCTATCAATATAAAAGGCAATGCATTAATAGATTTTCCAATTGTATCGATACTAGGTTATGTCTAGCAAAAATTGTGATTTTTGGCCAAAATGTATTCATACATTCTTTAATGTGTCAGTACATCCTATGCATTTTATGGTGTTCATGGTGTTTTTCACCTTTTTGCACCATTGCCTTAAAACTTGAGTTTGGTCATGATTTTGGTTCCAAAAAAAAAAATCCAATTTCAGACTAAGCTTTATGAAAATCATGTGGATTTTATTTGGGCCTTAAAGATTGGATTATCATATTTTTAAGGAATCCAAGCTTTACATAAAAACATTTCATGATATAATTTAATTTAATAAAGGGTAACTTAGACATTACTTAATTTGTTAGTCTATGCATGGCTTTCTTTGGCAATAAGGACTAAAACTAGCTAATGAAATGTTGTAATCTTAACCCTTGGTACAATAACTCATTATGTTATATCTGAGAAATGCTCTAAATGCCCACATTGCTAGGTTATTTTGATAGTTGAAATCATATGCTATATAATGAACATTATAAGCTCAGCCAAAAAGAGTAGATTCACATTATTTTTACATACTCTCCCTCAACCAAAAACACTATACCTATAGCTCCATAATACAGCCCTAAAAACCATTTTATAACTCTTCATTTCACTCTTCTTTTCCCACCAAAACCTTGTCAATTGATAGTCTAACCATTAAGCTCATCCTTAACCTTCATTCTTGCTAACCTCTAGTAAAGAAAGGAAAGAAAATGAGCTAAAAATATTAGAAGCTTGGAAAGTTTTCTACTCAAGAACACAAGCAAGGTTTTAAAGCTTCTTGGTATCATTTCTATCCTTCCTCCATCTATTTTCTTCCATTTTTATTATTTTTATTATTTTAGTGAACCATCTCTATGTGATAATACCTTGTTTTTAAGATATTCATGCGTTATTGTGGTTATGGTAACATTACGATTCTTGACGAATTGCTAATGCCTTGGTTTTCTTGTTTATTTAAAAATGACGTTTATCATGCTCACATCCAAAGAGCCCCTATTTTGTATTTCATGCCATATTTCTTTCATTTTATGTGTTTAATCTATGGTAACATGCCCATTCTAATATGCTTTGAATATAGCCATGCATTTGGATGCATTTCTACCATGTTTTTTTTTTATGAAATGATGAGATATGTTGTTGTTTTTATGTCTATTAATATAAGATGTTTTTGTCATGATTTTAGTTTCTCACATGTTTGTATAAATGCCTCTCTATTACTTGTAAAATCTGTTTTCAAAACCTTCAAACGTAAGTCATCATTAATGTTGATTTAATGTTTTCTATTAATTAGTATTGCAATCTTGGGGATAAGCATAGCCTACTCATAGCCTTAATAGGCAAAATAAATTTTGTTTTCAAGTCTAACAATATCCTAAAAATGAGTTGTAGGTGTTTAATTAAAAGTCTTGATAGTGAGCCTTCGTGTTAATCGAATGGTATGGATGATGGCTCACTCACCTATTCACTCATCGAGATTTGATTAAGTTTATTACATCATTGCCATGGACCCAAAAATGTAAACATTCGGATCTCCAGAACACCAATATGTGACTAGGATAGTTAGATCCAAAAAATTCCCTGTTTTAGCATTGGTAACATTATGACCTCAACTTGAAAAATTATTTCTTAAAACATAAATGAATTTTCTAGAGTTTCCAATTTTTTTTAAAAAAAGATATCGCATTACCTTTCCAATGGTATCTCATTTGCCCCTGGATGTGTTCAGATGATAGAGTTATGATTTTTCATATCTTTACTGTCTAAAACTCTAAAAATCAATGATTAATATTCTATTTAGGCTATTTCGATTCGCAAGATTATTATTATAAACTTTTAAATATATTTCCTGAAAACTAATTTAAATTCCCTTTTAGGAAATGTATCATTTATAAGTTAACAATTCTAAATTAGTTCAAGATGATTTTTTATAATTTGCTGCATCCTCTCACCTAGCACACGTTGTTAATGCTAACTTGATTTCTAAAATTATTTTCTCTAGGAGCTTATCTTTTAGGATTTTTTTTGTTTTGATATTTTTATAATAAACCTCATCAAGTTACCTTTCCAATGGCATCTTGTTTTCCACCTAAAGCCTTTGGATTAGTCCATAATAAATATAGGAAAATGGATAGCATGATTTTATCCCTTATATTTAGCATCAATTTAAATTAATTAATTTCCCTAGTTTCTATTTTTTAGACATTTGGATGCCTCATAATGAGTCCCCCAACAAATTCTTTTAATGATGTACAAGTCCCACTAGGCTTGGATCAAGGTCTAAACACTCTTGAAGAATTAATTTTGTCCTTTTTAAAACCTATATCTTTACTAAGAATATCCAAAGATATTCTAACTTTTTAAAAATTCCCAAAACTTTCATCTACGGGGATACTCCAACCCTATTTTTCATAATTTCACTCAAAATATAATTTTCTCTCTCCTGGGTTATCCAAAATTTCCAACGCAAACCTTAGTTTCAATGCCTTAAGTGACGAACGAGTCCAAATGCATCTTAAAATTGTTAATTTGATTATACAATCAATAATAATTACAAGATACATCTTGACCAACCCTCCTTTTTTTTCTTTGTGCATTTTATTTTTAAACGCTATATATTTTATTTCTCTAAGCCTTTTCTTGAAGATAATTTTGTTTTCATATTTTAAAAATCAAATTTTAAAAAGACTCAAGGTAATGTTTTCTGTCAATATCCCCCCGGTGCTCAACATAGAATATCCTTTTTCAAATTAAAAATATGAAAATTATTTGAAAACCTTAATGTTCTCCTTCTTCCCGAGTTACATAAAGAGATACAAATATTTTTAAAATTGCATTATAAAAAGGGGATTAAATATAAATGATGACTACATAAAAATAGAAAAGACCTAGATGATACCAATTTAGGGCGTCATGTGTAAAAGAAAAATCAAGACTCATGCATAGGCATAAAAAATTTAATCATAATTGAATTTATGCAATGAAATTAAACAAAGAAAAGCACTTGGATTTCCTTTGGATATTAGGAAAAGATGTACATGTGATCACAGATTTGATAAAAATCATACCTACTTAGAGACTCATAACTTTAAGCATGTCGATCCCTATACGAACACAACATGGTTCATTACCACAATCTCTCATTAAGGCCAAAAGTAGCACTAGTGTCGTATCTCTAACAATGATCCACACGGATGTATATTAGAGCTTTTATTAGGTTCAGTGGTTTTGGATTGCTAGCCATAAGGCTTTTCAAGCCTCAACCAAAAGGTATCTTGTTAGTAGGTGTAGATCCAATGTGATCCATGAATGATTTCCTTAACTATTGCACCAAAGAGAAGGAGAGACAAGTCCGTAAAAAAATAACTATTTTTTGTAGATGCAATAAACAGATCCAAACATCAAAATTATTGACTCTGGTTGATTCCATTAAGATAGAAAACTAATTTCTACCTTTATAGTGATAAAAAGACTATGAGATCACCTAAAATTCCAATCAACACAAAGGAGGCTTACTGAGATAAAGATTTTAGGATTTGATTAATTTCACAACTTTTGTGAAAATCTAATCTCTTAATGCTAGAAAACTGCTTTTCTATTTTTGTTGTGTCAAGAATGATTCAAGAACATTCACAAAACCATGAAACAAAAAAAGAGCTTAGGAAAGCATAGGTGTTTCACCAAACTCTTTAAGAAAGTCTAAGTTTATTGCCTAGGGTTTCCTTGATTCTTCTTATCAGCCAAAAAAGCTTTAATAATGTATTTAAATACACCGTAAGCTAGGTTAGACTTGATTAATGGGTCAACTGAGCCCATAACATACCCAAATGTGGCCCTACTTTGGAATGTTTCTTGGAGTCTAATTAAAACTATTTCAATTAGCTTGTCTAAAATTAGGCTCAAATATTAACTTATTAATATTTTATCCCAATAGCACACCAAAAATGGTGTTATCTAATTTAACCACGCAAATGCACGTATCGCAACAAATAATATAGTGATAAAGTGGAGTATCGATCTCACGAGAAATTAATATTAAATTTGATAAGTACTAAAATTAAAATAACTTAATCTTATTCAAAGAAAAGATTAACAATTATAAATTACAATTAATCGTAATAATAATGATAATGATAATGATAATGATGATGATGATGATGATGATGATGATGATGATGATGATAAAGCAAATAATAAATAATAAAAACCTAAGATTATAATTTCCCTCAATACTTCATT
>JAQSVH010210421.1:0-14969 GCA_029448705.1 Adansonia digitata
GTCTCAATCAAGAAGACACTTCCAAGTCAGGAAAATATTTTAAGTCGTGTGCACTCATAGATCTGCAAGGATCCACCCCGGGGTACGTTGCGACACACTTCTTATAAATTATTGTTTAGCAATGCATTTTTACAGTCATATGTCATATCTCATAATTATTATATATTGTTATTATAAAAAGCATAATCCGAATATATTTTACCATGGCAACTGGTGAAAAAGTTTTCTCATAATCAATGCCTTTTACTTGATTATAACCTTTTGCCACCAATCTAGCCTTATATGTCTATACATTGCCATCTATGTCTGTCTTTTTCTTAAAGACACTGCAAACCTATGGGTTTTATCCCTTCATGTGGATGAACAAAAGTCCATATTTGATTGATTACTATGGCATTCATTTCAAATCTCATGGTTTCAAGCCATTTATCAGAATCAATGCCAGACATTGCTTCCTCAAAATTGGTAGGTTTAGTATCACAAGGTAAGTCATCTTGATCTATGAGAAATCTTTATCTCTTTAGAGCTTGCCTGATTTTACTAGATTGATGAAGTAGTTACGTTCTTCAACTTCAAATTAAGCATACGATGCTTCAACCGTTGGCTCAGGTTCCATAAGAATGTTTGTTTATGGTTCTTGTACTTTTTCAAGATCAATTTTACTCTTATTAGACATCTCAAGTAGAAACTCTTTATCTTGAAAGTGTTCATGTTTTGAGACAAGCACCTTTTGCTTATTAGAATTATAAAAATAGTATCCAGTAGTTTCTTTAAGATACCCCAAAAACTCACACTCGACTAACCTTGCTCTAAGCTTATCAGTTGCTGCATGCTTTACATAAGCAATGCATCCTTAATTTTTTGTGTAAGACAAATTTTGCTTTTTTGTCTTTCCATATCTCATATGGTGTCTTATCAACAAATTTGGATGAAACCTTATTTAGAAGATAAGCAGTAGTTTCTAAGGCATATCACCAAAAGGATATTGGAAGGTTAGCCTTATACATCATGGAACAAACTATGTCTGACAAAGTTGGTTTTTTCTTTTAGGTAGTCCATTGTGTTATGAAGTTTCAGGTGGAGTCCATTGTGATAGAATCCCATTCTTAGTCAAATCTAAGATCTAGAATACTCTAGCCAATTTTTTTCTCTACTCTAACACTATACTCTTTGAACTTTTCAAAAGCTTCAAACTTATACATCATTAAGTACACATGCCCATACCTTGAGTAATCATCGGTAAAGGTAATAAAGTAAGAATACCCATTTTTAGCCACTATATTCATTGGTTTACACATTAGGAATGCTAAGGATGAAAGACATTTTAATGTATTTCATTAAATTGAATGGATTATTTATATACATATTCAAACTATCATTATATCATTACTATTCCATCATAATTTAGATTTACATGTTAAAGTAAATGTAAGCAAATAAGGCTCATAGACTAATTGTTTTTATACTGTTAAAATGTTGCATATAATAGGACTTTATATGGAAAGACAATATTCTAAGGTGACTAGTCTAAATCGATAGTCCATAGTCTATAAGGTTAATGTGGCAATTAACTCATCTTAAGATTATTATGTCATCTAAATCCAATAAAGGAGATGGCTTGTCTTGGTGATTTAAAGGGGTTTAACTCTTAAGTCGAGACATAGATACATTACGTAGAGGTGGTGATATATTAGTGGACCAAAGTGCAATTAGTCTATTAATAAGTATGTTTACATGGATTAATTCACTTTTGACGTTCATTATGTAATTACCTTAATCTTGAGTAATAATTAACTCCATTTGTATATACATTGCCTTTCAAAATCTATCATTGATAATAAGAATGGTTACATGGACATTTTAGTTCTTGCCAAATCTATTTGATTGGCATTGAAGCTTTACATCCATAAAAATGTAAGATGAGAGAAAGATATTCTCAGTTTGAAAGGTAATAATACACAATAGATTTATTTTGTCAAATTTTATGCATTAAAGTTAAATTAAATTAATTTATTTTCTTTATAATTATATTACACAATAATTGAATGTTTTACCATTTTTGTATATCCAAAATGCAAAAGAGCTTTTTGAGTTGAGAAACAATGACAAATGGTAGCCATAAACTGTAGGTTGAGGTCTGGTGTTCCAGCACCAGAAGCTAGTGTTGTAGCACCAACACCACCACAAGATATCCTCATCATGGTAGATAAACTAGCAGCATGGCACAAACTCAATATTCCTTAATTAAGAATTTTTATCTTTTATGCTTTTGCATTTCATAAGTAAGAAATTTAAGAATTAAATAAAAACTAATTTAAATTCGAACATATTATATTATATTGTCATTTAGTGTTTTTGTGTTTTTGTTGGTCCAAAATGCAAAAGAGCTATCAAGGTGCAACAAAATATCAAAAGGTGGCAATTGAAAAAAATAGGTCTAAGGCCGCATAGCCAGAAGCTAGCATTATAGTGCCAGAAACACCATTAGACCTCATGGGGAAGAAGTTAATGCCTCAGCACCAGCTAAATACCCAAGAAATTTTTTCTTATATGCTTTGGCACTTTATAAATAGAATTTTTTATTATTTAAATTAGACCTTTTAGACTTTCCAAAACCTAGCTTTTCTAAGAAGAAAACAGCTGCCAAATTTTGCAAGAGGAAAAGAGAGATTCACAAAAGCTTGAAGGCTAAAAACCTATCAAATCTTAGTTTTCTCTTTTCTTTTACCCTTTTTATCTTTCTTATTATTTATAATCTTAAACTCTTTTTTTTAATGTTTTTTTGGTAAACATGAACTAATTTGATTTATCTAAAGAGCAACATAACTTGGCATGTAATTTAAATATTTTACACTCTTAATTTTAATGATATTTGAGTTATTTATTCAATTTTGAGCTTCTTACATCTAGTCGCTTGGTTGCCAATTAAATTGATTAGGTTAACCTTATACTTGGAAAAGGTAATTTTATATTTGGATATAGATGGAATAACATATGTTTCATATTCAATTAATATGATGAATTGAATTTTACATGTGAAATCAAAATGGACTTACATGTAATGTGTTGTCAATTTAGAGTCTAAGCATAATGGGCTTTTCTTAATTGGATATATAGAGAATTGGTTAATAAGGATAGTTTTATAAGATAATCAAAAGATAGTTATAAATAAATTAGAACTCTATGTTAACAATTTACTATCATTAGTCAAGAGGGCAATAGAGATTTAAATGAACTGTTGTAAAAAATTATAACCTAAGCTTTTCTCCATTAATTAATTTAAGTTTCAATTTATCTTCTTTATTTGCTATTTCCTTTTATATGGTTAGTTCAACAAAATTTGATTGGTCGTTTCAATAAGATTATGTTGTTTTAATTTTAATTTTAGTAACGAATAAATTTAAGATAGTTTCCTGTAGAAGCAATACATGCACTTGCATCACAAAAACTGCAATAAACAAAAAGGTTGTCACCTTTTTAAATTATTATCTATTTTAGGACTACAAATAAATTTTTTTACCATAATACCAACTAGGGTATGTTTAAGTGAAAAAGTGAAATAATGAAAACAAGGGAGTAAACAAGTGGAAAGAAATTAAGTTGAGTGTGCTTTGTAAAAAAAAAAAAAAAGAAAAACAAAAACAAAAAGTCCAAGAGAAAAATAGGAGAGATCATTATTTATTACTCTAATGCAAAAAAAAAAAAAAAAAATCCTTCCTAGTTGGAATGATAACAAACAACTTTCGTGATCCCATAAACCAACTTGAACAACTCAAATTTGAATATGATACAAATTAATTTGATTATAATAAATGCAAACCAATTTGATTATAACAATTCTAACCCAAAACAATCTAAATTCAATGATCCGAAATAAAAAATAAGTTGAATCAAAAGAAACCAAACCCAAAGTTACATCAGAGCCGAAGTATATTCAGTATATTACACACAAAACATGATCGTGTACTTTTACCACGGTAGTGGAATTTTCTCCATTAATCATTCAAACACAGACCAAATATTCTCTTTTCTTTGCTTTGCTTCCCCTCCCAAATAACCTTCTTTATCCCGCTTCTACATGCAGTCTTCACAACTCAAAACTGAAGTAGGCAGAAATTCAAACTAGCTAATATTTAATTGAATACTTCATTTCTCATCCATTATTTTCTATCAAATTATAAATGTTATTTTTTTCAAAAAAAAAAAAAAGAAAAAGAAATCAACGTATTGTTTGTAGCTAATTTACTGTTCGTCGATCTCGCATGTAAATTTCGATTTACAAATTCTGTTGTATGATGCCCGCGTGACATTGCCAAACATAACATACACAATATCTACTATTGTTTTTGTCTCATTGTGTTCAGCTATAGAGGAGCTTGCAGAATGTCAGCCAGCGAACTCAACTGCATATAAATATTTGCGCAAATGACGCATATAACAGCTACTAACCAGTGGCAATGGCTGGCTGATTGGTTTTACAGAGGTTGAAAAAGATTGGTGTATTTGGGGGGGTTATAGATCATTGTTAACATGAGCAGATGCCCAGCATCAACGCAGTTCCTTAAGACAATGAGCACGTATGCATCCATATATTTATTTAAATTCCTGAAATAAGATGAAAATAATTTCCCCTCAGTGATTACCACAATGGTAATAAAAATAATAAAAAAAAAATTAGGGTGATATTTAGTGCTTCTCAGCAAAATGTATCAGCAATCAACACTTTGAATTCTACATTCCTGATCTTAGGAAGCCATCTATTTATCATACATTTAACGTATGTAGAGCAAGTAGACTAGTGAGTATGACGCAATAAAAGCAGCTTGGCATAAAAGGTGAACTAGCAAGAAAAATCCAATATTCCAGTGGGAACTAAATTGTTATAATATATATAGTATGATTTACATATATATATGTATATATATATCTTTTCAATATGTTTCTGAGAAAGGCATCAAACCTATAAAGATTAAGCAAGAGAATCACTATGTAGAAACCTCAAGTACTTGAAGTTTTCAAATAATAAGATACAAATTCATTTTAGGTTATAATTTAGGAAAATATTTAAAAACTAAACAGAAATGAAGAAGAGAAGTCTAACCTGGAAGTACAAGAAAAAAAAAACAGACTTTTCCTGAATTCTTCTTCAGTATGTTTGAGAATTCAGATCATGTGGCATATTAATTATTGCTAGTTTCTCTTCGAGTTTTGCTATCCGATTCTGCATTCAAAGCATAATAATATTTCTAAAGTTAATTGCAAGTCCATATATATATATATATATATATATTAGCAATGAGAAACAGAAAGAAGCAAAAGAAAAGTTAAGGGTCCCAATGACACAGATCTAAAGTCACGGACTTGGACGCCGTTATAATTTAGCTTTTACTTTTGAAAAGTTATCATAATGCAAAAGATAAAGTAAAACACATCAGAAAAAGAAAGAAAAGCATAAACATAAATTATTAGAAAAACGATGAAAGAATTAAAATGCTACAACAAGAATGAGCTAATTAATCCATATAGAAGTAGAATAAAGCTATACTCATTATGTTTTGATAGCCTAAATTTAGTTTTTTTGGGCTGTTTTATGGTTAAGTCATTTTGTATTCGAGTCATTTTTTAGTGTAGGTAATTTTCAGCTTAGATTCTTAATTTTTCTAGGTCAAATCAGAATGGCTCAAGTTTTTTTAGGTGAATACTTCAAATTCAGGTAGCTTTACCAGCCCAACTACTATACGATGCCATTGCAACTTTGTTACAGATACTAAGTTTGTTTGGTTCGTGACCAAAGACCATCCAGCACTCTTCACATTCATCATTCTACCTCAATGTTGTTGCCATTTAAATAACTTGTATATTAGTCATTTAATGAAACTTTCGTGGAATATAATACATTTTATGGGTAATTAATGACCTTTGATTACTATTTGCCTTTAACAATCTCTGCAGCAGTTTTAAACATTGAGAATTATGCTTTAGTGATAATATGATAAATAATGGCTTTGCAAAAATTGGTGTTTTACAGATGTCTAATTTTCCTGCTTACTTGCATAACTATTTTGTCTACTATGCCAATAAGGTTAAGTAGCGAATATTCTTATTCTTGAATACTTTTACTTGATATTTGTAAGCAATGCTACTCCTACATTTCCTAAGATTTTATTCTGTCAATATCTCTTCAATTGATTCCCGCATGAAGCATATTGCTTCTTTAATGAATTATTCCTTCGTTATAACATAAACCTCCACTAGAATTAATGTCATTTCTAACTTGCATAATGAAATCTAGTCTTATTTAGAGTAAATGAATCTATTTAGTCAACCATATTGAACATTCATCTTCAAGCCTATTATTATTTTTTACTGTTTAAATCTCTTCTGGAGAGACTTTCGTCACTAAATAAACAGTTTAGCTGTTTGTTTAAATATGTAGAGTTCTCACAAAAGGAAAAAGTAGTGTTACAACTGAGTAAAAGCAGGAAGGATAGATATTCAGATATGAAGAAAAGAGCAAAAGCCTTAATATACTTGACGCCTGTGGCAAGTGAGGAAATAAAGGAGGTGGGGAGCAAACGTGCAGGAGATAATGCTAACTTAAGAGATGTAATAGTGATGGGAAGTGGAACTGCCCAAATGCAGTAAACCTGTGCTCAATAAAGTCTTGCTATAGAAGGAAAGGTAATATCAAGGAGGAGCAAAACCAATACTGACACAGAGCTTGTAAACAACTAGGTAGATACAGAGAGGTCTGGAGAGAAAATAGTTAAAAGAAGTTTTGAGCGTAGGTGAATGATGCAGAATGCTCAGAGGCTAATCAAGGGATTAACCTATTTATTACTAGCTAGATAGAGAGAGGTCTGGAGAGAAAATAGTTAAAAGAAGCTTTGAGTGTAGGTGAATGATGCAGAATCCTCGGAGGCTAATCAAGGGATTAACCTATTTAAGATTTTGTTTTCTTAATTTATTGTTTTTGTGGTGCTCAATTGAACATTTTATGGATCCAGTGTTATATTTTGTATAATATGTTTATATTAAGGTTTAGCATCTCAGATTATTTTTCCATATCCCAATGCTATCTTAGCATTAATCTGGGTAAATTAAACATTTGGTTCTTCAACTATAGTCAAAATCTTGATTTGCACCTTATGTCTAAAAATTGCAAGTAGGTACTTGAACTTTCCATCCATCAATTTGCATAAGAGCTTAACACTTGTCATAATGTGCAAGTCCAAAAATTCGACCACTTGACATGAAATGGAATCACTACCAATCAAAATGGAATCACCGCCAATCTATATCACTAAGTATCATAGGTCACCTAAATGAATCTACCCTTTTTAAAGAAATCCTAAGCTTGATGAAGGCACTTAATAAAGATATACAGTTACTCATCCAAAGGATGGCACCTAATTAGTTGTGTTATCCTAAATTGGTCTTTAACTAGATGGTCTTATAATTAATTGTGTTATCCTAGATAGGTCTTTAACTAAATGGTCTTATTTCCTGAATATGATTTATTAAATATTTAAATATTGAAAATCTTTGTACAGTGTGCTCCATCATGCTGACGGAATTTAAAAAGATAACTCCTAACTTGAAAGGTATTCAAAAGACACCTTTTATTTATTTTTTTTTTTTGGAAGAGACTTCGCTATCGAATTTGTTATTTTATGAGAAAAAGGAAGATTTATGAGTTCTAAACCTAAATTTAAACTATTATATATTTGTAATTAACTATTAATTGAGAATAAATTTTGACCATTGATATCGAAATTTTCTCCTAAACTCTTCATCATGCTACCAGAATTTAGGAAAATCTTTCACATACAAATTTCTTATGAAATCGATCATTTGTGATCGCCTTTGAAATCTGTCATTGGAAAGATCACCATTTATTTCCAATTTTAAACTTATTTCTAGATTATGAAAAAGGAAGAAAATATTGTGTAAATTAATTAATTTTTATTTTAAAATTCCAATCTTCTAAATCTCTTTGATTGTTATTATTATTTATTAAAATAAATATTCCAATAAAATTTTAATTAACAAGAAAAATAAATAAATTTAAAGGATAAATACAAAATCTACTACGCAACTAAAAGATAAAAAAAATCAAAAATCAAATTAAAAATCAAATAAATGAAAAATATATACAAAACATTTAATAAATCAAAGAAAGCTAAGAAAATAAATAAAATAAAACTATAAATTAAAAAAATAAAAGAAACATATTAAATAAATTAAAAATAATCAAATGAATTAAAAATTATTAATAAAAAATCAATTAAATAGAAAAAGAAAAAAAGGGAAAAATTAACACAAAATATAGGTCCAGCCAACGTGAGTCCGCCACTGTTCCATTCTTTACCAAAACAGAGAAAAAAATTTTCTTCTCCAAATCCGACCACTACTCTTGTTCTATAGTTTTTCAAATTTCAATGATTGTTCGCCATCAACCTTGTCATTATCATCAATCATCACCACCAATGAAGCCTAGAAACTTTAAAACTTCCCTGCAAATCTTCCCTTCCACATCTGAACCTCGAAATCAACTTAAACTAACTTTGGATTGAGGGTATGGAAGGGAAAGTAATGATGAGGAAAAAGGAAAACCCTCCCTTGTTTGGATAATATTTAAATTTTATTAAAGGAAAGAAAGGGTACTAAATATGCCTTATCAAAACCTTCCATGCCCCATGCTGGATTTACAGGTTGTACATTGCCAGTTAGTCCATAAGGGTCGGACACCCATATTCTAAGACCATACAATCCTATTACATGAAATGCGCCAAAGCCAAAGCAAGCCACTCCTAAGAGAAATAAATGAATTCCAAAAATCTTGGGCAAATCCAAAGAAGGTTTTCCTGTGCGCTCATCACAAAAAATTTCTAGATCCCAATATACCCAATGTAGATAGCTGCCAAGAAGCACAAGCCAGAAAACACAATATGTGCTCTGGCCACACCTTCGTAAATCCAAATACCCGGATTTGTTATAGTCCCCCCTGTAATACTCCAACTGCCCTATGAATTGGTTATTCCTAAACAAATCATGAAGGGTTTAACGAACATACCTTGTCTGCACATTGGATCAAGAACGGGATTGGAGGGATCAAAAATGGCTAATTCATATAGAGCCATTGAACCGGCCCAACCAACAACCAAAGCCGTATATATGAATAACCATTTTTCCAATGCTTGAAATTAAGCGAAAAGCACGGCAAAGAAAAGTAAAAATTATTTAAATATGAAATGTTCCTACTACCTATTTCACATTCATCAAATTACAAGTAAAAATTACAAAATATAATTATTTCATTTGCAGACTTCTGTAGGTCACATAATTGACATTGGAAATTGTAGTAATTCTTTTATATTTAGTCATATTTTTAATATAATGTTTGCTTTATTTTTATAATTTGATGAATTTATATTAGTAATTTTTTTTGAAATGCATAAATGAACATATTTATTAAAATGCATCTTTTCCTTTCCTTTCCTTTCCTTTTTACCTTTTTAACCAAATGATTAAAGCTAACATTCCTTTCATTTCCTAACACATTTTAATTATCCAAACAACAAAAAGATGCATCCTTTTCTTTAAAAGCCCTTAGTTTCCATTACTAATAACTATCCAAAATTATCTTTAGATTTTTCAAAATAGGTGTAAAAAATCCTAGATCTACGTTTGAAGTCCGCAAAATCTCACAACCAAAGTTTCATCGACAACCATCGAATGGTTCCCAAATTTTAAACCCGGCATTCCTCCAAGTCTAAGTGTGGGGGGATTTGATAAAAGCCTAATTTTATATAAATTATTTTTCTATCTTAATCTTTTCTAGTTATTTTTTATGTTTATCATAAACATTTATTTATCTTTTTTATTTTGTAGAATTTAATTGGATGATAAATAAAAAAGAAGCAGAATTGGCTAAGTTAGGGAATTTGTGTGGGTTTTGAATTCTAGTGAGCTGATCTTGGGGAACTTTAATTACACTAGGAGAAGTTGAAAGATAAAGTTTTACTTGAGTTAAGAGTTTGACAGCTAAAGTAATTATCTTTGAAGATTATATCTTAGATAATCATGCTATTTATCTTTTGGATAAATAGAGAAAATTAGCCCCCAAATCCAACTTTATGGCAAAATTCATCAAGAAAGAAGATTGCATACAACCTTTCAAGAGATCAAGATAAAGATTAAAGATTTATTTTTTTATTTTGATAAATTAATGTAATTATCTTTATCCCTAGCCTTAGTTGAATTTTTTCCTTATAAATAGAGGGGGTTAAACAGTTTTGATTATCCCATACCTACTCTCTTCCTTTCTATTTTATTTCTTGTTTTCTAAACTACATCTTTTTAAGTTTTTTATTTGGTATGAAAAAGATTTACAAGCTTTTGTATTATTCATCATGAGAAATAAATGAAGTTGTTTTCAAAGTCTTTTTTTTTTTTCATAAATATCTTGTGTTTTTCTATTTAAATGTCATGGTTATATGATTTTAAATTCTAGGATTCATATTACTACTTTTTCATATTTAATCGAGAGCTAGTTTAGTTAATTAAATATGTAATAGTTTGATTAGTTTCACATAAGTAGCAAATAACCTAGGATGGTCAAGTATTCATTTCAAAGATTATGAAAAATACAAGTCTTTCTTAAATAAAGTCAACATTTTGATTTTGTTAGATTGAATCAGTTAAACTTTCCTAGTTTTTAAAGCTATCTTTTAATTATATTCTAAAAGCTTCTTTTAGGTTAGTTAACTAATGAGGGTTAATCATAGTACTTAACTTGGCTAATTAGGAAGTAAGGGAAAGTAAGAAAGCCAATACATATTTTAAAAAGTGCATAAGAGTTTTCAATAATTGATGATAATACATTAGTAAGCAATATACTTTTACTACCAAAGTCTTTTCATCATTGCTATTTTCATAGTGGTTTTCATTTTGTTTCCAATCAAAAGCAATTTAAAACCCTTTATTATTTTTACTGCTATTTTCTCAACTAGATTCTACGATTTTTCCTATCATTTCATTTCTTTTCTTCCTAATATAAAAATCAATTTTGTACTTCTAAAGGTCCTTGCGGGATACGATCTTTACTTCCCTACACTACAAAACTAAAATCAAGCTAAAGGAAGTGAGCATTATAAACAGGTAGAATCGAAAACTACCACTGTTTGAGCCAAAAAATTAAGAAATAAACAAATTGAAGCCAAATTCATTCTAATTTTACAAGTCCGTTATCCAACTCAGGATTTGAAACTCAAACTTAGAATAGTTTTCAAAAATATAACTTTAATCCTGAACTTGAATTTAAATGCATTTCATTAAAAAATTTTGAAAGCAATTAACCAAGTATAATTCAATTCAAACGCATTTTAAAGACCAAGATCAAGTGTCTACAACACCATTAGTCAAACAGATCAAGTATCAAAATATCCAAAAAACTTGCAAAAGTGGCTTGTTGACATGGCATTTTGAGACATGGCAGTTTTTATAGGTTGATTTCAGGCAGATCATTCATTTGATTAACAATTTTAGTCTCATGTGAAAACTATTCGTCAGAAGCAAAGTTCAAGTACGTAATTGCGACTTTTTAAACCTTAAAAACTAAATCAAGAAATTGGTTGTGGATATCAGGTATTATAGTTGTAATTAACTTGAAAGAAAACTTTAGGTTAAGTTTGTTAGTTTTCAACTACGAGTCTTACTTCTTTTTTGTTTAATTCCTACTTGGAATAGTAGTTCTACTTGTAAGAGTTGGTTTGTTGAAGCCTATGTAAATATCAGTGTGCCTTTTTCTTTTGGAATACAGATTATTGTGAGAATTTTTCAGCAATATTACTATTGAGAGAGTGTTATGCAGTCAACCTTGTGTGTACTGTACTATTAAGAACCCACAAATACTTTGGTTTTCTTTCTTTTGATTGTTTGATAGGAATCCCAGGTGTGGAGCTATAGATCTTTTTTTCCCTCTTCTGCATTAAGTTTCCATTTTCTTAAGAATTTTACATTATTATTATTATCATAGACCCTACCCGTCCAAGCCATCTTGCATCAACATAGTTATTCCTTTATTTAATGCAAAGCAATACCTATTTGTATGTTGGGAGGTTCAACGCAGCCAATGAGTACATCATAGTTCATCCTAACAAATAAATGCAAGCACTGTGAGGAGCTAATAGAGTTTTACACTTAAACTAACCCTTATCAGATCACCAAGTCAGAACTCTCCATGACAGCCCAGCATTTGAGTCTAACCCAAGTATTGCCACTAGTCCTAGGTTAACCATATATGATAAGCATGAGACATGTACATGTAACTGAAGTGAATAGTTATTGTAAAACAAATAATAAATCTAGAGGTTTAAGCCTATTTATGGACTAGGAGATAAAAGCAACGCAGTCAGTGGGCAAATGATACCTTGAATGATTTGGAAGAACGAATGGACGAGTCCATCTGCAAACATGTTGAATAAGACTTTTGAGCTGCATCATATTGATTCATGGCCAAGAAAGCATCACCTTGCAAGATATAAGCCTATGAAATGAAAAGAACGATGAATATATATTTGATGACATGCACAGTACAACGGAATGTTTTATTGCAATTTTACATTGGCGTGATTTTCCTCATTGTTTTGATGGTTTTGTGTGAAAAAGATTCAAGTTTGAACATTTTCAAATTAATTAAAGAATGCCTGCAGCATATATATACACACACACACGAACACACATTGTAAAGCCATAAACAGATATGCACACAAATATGAATGCCAGGGTTTGAAAATTTGCTGTTCATTGAAATGTGTTGACAAAAAAAGCACGCACTTGCCTCCTATGCTTGAAGGTCCCTTTTATTAAGAAGCATGAAGCAATATAGTAATTTAGCACTTACATTGCCATCCAGGACCCAATGAAGTGTGATTCTTCCAAAGTCCAAATTACTTGTCTCTTACCATTAAAATAATGACAAAGTAACAAAGCTCACCTCAGCATAGTTGGGGGCTAATTTCAAAATTTGGGAGGCATCCTCAAGAGCCCCAGAAAAATCGTGCATTGCCAATCTAGCAACAGATCTGAATGTAAAACAAAATCAAGATGAATTGTTTCAGAAAAAAAAAACAGAAATAGTTTGCACTTAATACAACTCGATAAACCTTCGTTTGTAAAGGATGTGAACGCCACCAAATGGCTTTAAATCGAGAGCCTGTGCGGTGGAAACAAAGGAACCGTGGTTATTCCTTAACGTTAGTTTGTAATTGATTGCTCAAGAAAGTTACCTTTGCAGCATTTCTTAGTACCTGGGAAAGCAAGCGCTCAGCCTCACAGAAATCAGCCTGGTCAATCAAAGCCTCAGCTCTCATCCTCAAAGCAAGAGCATCCAGGCTAGTCTTAATCTTGCTAGAAGCATCAACAACGCCACCTTCGGACCCTAATCCTACCATGAGCTCCGCCGCGCTGGCTGCGGTGCCGCAATGCCTCACTATTTGGCCGTGGGGCAGCAGAACAACGTTGGGCCCAGCACCGCAGCTTCCAAGGCAACCGCAGGTCTCAACGGAGATGTGAGGTAGGGCCAGAGCGGTGATAGTGTGGAAAGTCTGCATGGAACCCTGTCTGCGGCAAGTGCGGTTGGTGCACACCCTGATTTCTTCCACTTGAGCCTTGCTCCTTACATGCAAACGGGGATGCGGACGATAAGGTGAATTGGAAATCCACGAATGCATTTGAATTTTTCTTTTCTCGCTTTTCTCGATGTGCTTGACTTCACCTGTGCTCACCCTCTCTCCCTCCACCAAAATTTTCTGAAATCCTCGTCTCCTGAACTGGACAGACAGTGAGACCTTTGTCCCGGATAAGGAACGTTTGGATGATAAGGAATTTTAAAAAAGTTCATAAGGAGACAGTGTTCAAATTTTAAAACAACAGTCAATCTTTTTTGGTAATTGACTCAAGAATTTTGACGGGTTTTATTTTGTTTTTTTTTTTTTTTGGGGATTTCATCTTTTATTATATTTTTAAATAGTTTTTATTCTTTTCAGTTTTAATTATAAGTCATTTTTATTTTCTTTTTAAATTTATACTAATGTTTATGTTTTTTTATAATAGTGGGTAGTTAAAAAGTATATGAATAAAAATTTATTTTTAAAACAATTTTAATTAATAGCAATTTTATCTTTTTATAAATAAAAAAAATTCACTTGAATTTAGTGAGTTTTGATTAATACCAAACACAGTTACTTCCTTTATATATATAGATATATATATTATAGAATATAAATATTATAGATATTATTATTTGTTTATTATAATTATTTTTATCTCATCAAATTATAACATTCAAAAAGTTTTAAAAATATTTGTCGAACCCAATAATTACAACATATTAATTTTAAATTGATATATTTCACAACGCTTTCATTTAAAATTTTCCTTAAAATTTTCATCCAAATTCACTTTGAAAAACTAGTATTATCTTTTTCCTAAAATAAAAACCATTTACTAAACAAACATGTCTAACCCTATTAAACTTGAGTTCTAAATAAGATTTTTTTAACTTCAAGTGTAGCGCATCTTGATTCATGAGCATGTTTATATTCATTTTATATATTGAGCATCAATATTTTTTTTATTTGAATTTTTTTTAGCCTATTATGTAATAATTTAAATAAAACGTATCTCTAGCCATTGTTGATCAAGAACCTAGTCTCACTCCAAATACACGAGAACGAATATCCCGTATAAGCCTTCTAGTCTATATCCTTTTCTTGATGAATTACCTTATGATGGTGCACCAGTAATTTCCATAGACTAGATTAGGGACCTATATTAGAAGACTAATTAGAGTTATATCCTACCATCAAGGAATCTGTATTCTAATTCGTTACTGAAGTAGAGTTAAACTCTTATCACTAGAGTAGTTAAACTGAATTAGGATTTACTTTATAATTTCACCTTAA
>JAQSVH010210452.1:0-14968 GCA_029448705.1 Adansonia digitata
AAAATATTTTAGTACTTATATATTTAATTTAATATTTTAATTATTATATTTTAAAAATTATAATAAATAAAAAATTAGTAATATTAAAAAAATATTATTGTATTATGTGATATAAAATTTTAAATTTTATAAAAAAAATACTTAAACTTAACTCAAAATTTAAATTTATTTTTATGTAAAATTTAAAATTTAAAATTTAAAATTATATAATCTATTAATATTTAAATAATTTTTATACTGTTAAACTTTTTTTTCTTATTTTTTATAATTTTAAAAATATAAAATATAAAATAATAAATTTAATAATTCATAAACTTTAACGGCCAAAATCTCACTTGTGTATTGAGTATGAGCAAGGATCACACGCTTTTGTAATAACTATTATCATGAAAAGGAAAGGGAACCTACCTTAGCTTATGAGAGATAGATATATATATATATATATTGAAAGCTTGCCAGGTAGCTTGTGGCTCGTCAAAACAATAACAACCACCCGATGGTCTATAGCATATTTGTTCTTGAATCAGATCAGACAGAACTTAATTGGTTTTTAAAGAATCTTAAGATCCAACTCGATTCATTGAAGAAACTCAAAATTTTCAAATATATATTAAGATTTTAAAACAATAATTTATTATTTTCAAATATATTTTAAAATTAAAATTTTATTAATTAAATAATATTTTAATCGAACCGATATATATCCTAACTTGAAAAAATTGTTTTAAAATTCAATTCTTGTTCTATCCTTGAGCATGTTTAGTTTATAACTTAATTAGCTGTCTGTTCGGGAAACATCCAATAAAATTGGAGCTTAGACATAATGCAAAGAATTCAAGGGTATGGGAGATCATGAACTCAAAATTTACTTGTACTCCGTTAATTTTACCTCTAAACCACCATTGCTACCCAATTCTCATGCAAAATTAACATTCGTGATTTGATTAGAAACAGGGTCACTTTCTCTAGTTCTGCTATTAGTTACCGATAAAAACACAAAATATATATTTTAAGTGCTGGACAAATACTCCAAGAAGAGTAAGATGATGAACTTGGGCTTGGTCTAGATGGTTTTCATTTCTTTTACGGGTGGAATTGCAGGGTGATGACTGGTTGATTACTTCAATCTTGACAAAGACTTTGTGAACTAGTGTTTTAAAAATATTTTTTTAAAAATTAGTTATTATTTTTCTAAAATAATATTAAATTAAATATAATAATGAATAATTTTATTTATTATTTATATGCATCGAATAGAAATATTTTCAAGAGATTTGTTAGTAAAATTTTTTCCACAAATATTAAGAGGTTGATTTTATTAAACATTAAAATTCATTCAACTAAAAACAATATACTTATAAGATAATTCATTCTTAACTAAATTAACCACACTCCTAAATGACTCAATTAACGACATTGCTTAGAAATTAATGTTAATTAGTTTATCTTTTGCACATGCCCAAAAATCTTATACAGTAAGAAGATCAATTTTAAGCTTAACTTGGGCAATTCCATCATTGCTCACTCCAAGGCAAATTTAAAGGGGAAAAGAGAGAGAGAGAGAGAGAGAGAGAGAGAGAGAGAGAAATCATAATTGGATGACACACGCACGCTAGCCAGCAAGTCAAATAAAGGGGTCATGCAAATTAAGAAATGGAAGCACAACATAACAAAAAAGAAGGCATTTCAGTCACATAGGAGAACAGAAGTCAATAAAACAACTTGTTGGTGACTCTGTCACGATTCACGAAGCAGTGGCGGTTGTTAGGACAATACAAGAACTTCAAGTTTTGTTTTACTGATGATATACATATATACATATAGAGAGAGAGAGAGAGAGAGAGAGAGAGAGAGGGGGAGAGAGGGTGAGATACGATTAATTGATGTTTAAAAATATTAATTAAAAATTATTTAATTGTTATTTTTATTTTTTTCGTATGTCTATTAAGTTAAAAAATAATTAATTAATTTCATGTCTATAAATATCACTTTAACAATGTCAATTGACATTAGTTAACCTTTCTCTTATTTTTATCTAATTAAAAAATAATTTATCAATTAAATTTTTTTAATGTCATTTTAATTGGAATTAATAGACATTCATTAATATTTCCCTTATGTATATACATCAATTCATTCAACATCAACTTTTAAATATATTCCTGTAGACAACGGCTTTTAGGATGTGTTTGGTTAGTGGAAAAGTAAAAAGATTGATAGAGGAAAGTGAACAAGTAGAAAGAGAATAAATCTCGATTTAGTTAGAAAGAAAAATAAGAGGAAAAAATTTAAAAAATTATTATTTTTTGTACCTATTAACAAAAATAAATCATTACAAATTGAAAAAAAATAAAAATGGTATGTGTCATGTGGGTATATTTACAAGATTACTCATATTTTTTAAATTTTATTTTTTATTTTAACTTCAAATGGGTATAATGATAAAACAATCATTTTTCAATCACACCAAGCAATGAGAGAAAAATTTATTTTTTCTTTTCGCTTTTCTATCTTTCTTACCAAGCATATTAATAGAAAAAAAATTTTTTTTCATCTTTTTATTTTTCTTTTTTTTTTTCAATTTTTCATCTTTCCAAATTTCTTTCTACCTTGTCAAGCAAAGCCTTAATGATGGTCAGTCCCAAACACTTCTCTCCCAACATTGAGCGAAAAAAAAAAGTTTACATATGATACACAGTCATATAATGACACTTCAAAAATAAATAAATAAAACATTTTAAAATCTTTAAAAATAACTTATAAATAACTATGTTTTCAACATATGGCATCACTTAATTCATTATAAGTATATAGAGTCATACACTCACAATGCATCAAATATTAAACCTAAAAAAATATATATAAAAAAGCAAACAAAAATAAAAAACTAGAAAACATAATGCATAATAGCAAACAAAATGCGAGCAGTGGGGTTGGTTGTAGACCTATCAATGGAACGAACAGTCCACCCTATTTAACTCAGAATAGTATTTTTATATTTAAATAATAAATATTTTTATTTAAATTAAATTATAAAATATATAAATATTAATATAAAAATTAATTTTTAATAAAGTAATCAATAAATCAAACCTAATGAACAAATCAAACTAAAATAAATTTAAATCTAAATTTAAAATTTAAAAATTTTTCAAACCTGACTCGACCTCCCATTTAGATACCTTCCCTTCGGATAGCTCTAGTGTAAGAGTGAAAAAAGGTCTGAGAGTCCAAAGATTTCAGAAAGGGAAAATAAGATACATAAAAGAAGGTTCCAGGAATAAAGGGCCAAGATCATGTGACCAAATCCACAAGATAAGGAGCACCCAAAGTTAAAAAAAGAAAAAAAAAGAAGTTTTCGCTCTCAATTTTCTCAAATTCTTATAGTCAAAAGGGAGCTGCCCATAGCTAAACAAGTTTCTACTGCTTTGAGAGATTCAGAGAATTAACTCAAAACCAACTTTTTTTTTTACACTACTATAGAGCAAGTTAGGATTATCCGATTTGGTCTTTTATGATCCTTTCTTCCAGAGCCTAAAGCTCCCAAAAGCACTACTGTTATTTTAGCAGTTGGGCGCCACCACGATCGAACTGACCAGTACAATGACAGTTTTTAGAGGAGTCAAAGCAAGAGGGGGCAGATATAGTGGAGCTAGTAGAGTTGCTCTTTCCCTCTTGTGGATTATCTTGATTCTTTCCCAGTTAGGCTTGCATTTTGCTATTCATGAATCTTTTAGGTCTCCCCCAAGGAAAGCTCGGTTTTTCGACATTGCTCCGTTTCATGCTCCATCGAGCTCCTCATCAGCTCAGTTTGCTGGAAATGAAGGTGATTCGGACACTGTATATGGAGATGATAAGAGGATAGTTCATACAGGTCCTAATCCTCTTCATAACTAGGGAGGAAAAAAAACCTTTTGTACTTTGTAAGTTACTGGATGTTTTTAATGTTAGAATTCAAGTAAGAAAATGACTGTAAGAACTTGTTTTTTTTTCCCCTCTGGTACCAGCTTTTGTTGCTTATGTTTTTGTTTTTGAATTATTACGAAGGAGAAAGAGCATTGGCTTTAGCCTTTTCCAGTGATGTTTAAATGAGGGTTTTAATAGGGCTGAGTGTAGGCTTTAGCAATGGTGAAGAGAGAAGGAGATGAAGAGGAAGACAGGGAGGAAAGGCTAGTGTTAATGCTCTTGTTTCATTTGTTTTCTGTTCTTAATTCTTCTTCTGTACTGCTTTCTGTTAATGTTAAGATTAAATTGTATTTTGAATTAATATTCAATCATCTACTTTTGTTTTGTTCTGCAACTGTTTGTGTCAGCCCATAACGTCCCCCTCCCCCCATTCAATTCTTTTTCTTCCTTTCTGTCATAGGATTTGAGAGCTTGAAATTAGCCAAAACCACCCCAAAGTTAAAACTACCAGGCATGCTCCACCATTCAATAATACACAATGGGAAATCGTTGCTTTAAGCTGATCATTTAATCTGACTGCTTACATACATATATAATTATATAAAAGAATTCACTTTCACGTAGACTAACATAAAATTAATATAACTTTTTAGACTTTCATAATTTTTATACGATTCACAAAATTTACATTTGTTTAATTTTATTATTATATTTTATGTTTTATTAATACAAATCGTGCTCGTAAAAAATTGATTGTTGCTTTGAGTTGATCATTTAATCTAATCTTAAGAGTGTATATATACGTATATATACAATTATATAAAAGGATTCATTTTCATGTAGACTAATTAATTTAATTTTTCAGATTTTTATAATTTTGATATGATTTATATTTATTTAATATATATTGTTGTATTTTATGTTTTATTAATGAAAATTACTCATAAAAATTAGTATTTTTTATTGATATAATAAAGCTCTAGGATCAATATTAGATTCAACAATCAAATTATTAAAATATTAATTATATATAAAACTAATCAATTTTACACCTAATTTATCAGTGCGTGTTAATATATATAAATATGTATATGAATGAAAATAATGGGAATAGACAAACCGGAGCCAATTTTTTTCAGTCAGCTAGCCAATACTAATTCCCCAAAAAGGAAAAGATAAAAAGTTGAAACATGTTGAAGCCGAAGAATCACGACACTGAGAATACTAAACTAGGGTTTTAGCCTAGGGTGGTAGGTTATAGTTTTCATAATCCCACCTACATTTTAGTTGAAATATATAGTAGTAATTAATAAAGTGTGCCATGTGGGATATTGACTTTTACGTATTACCTTAAATCCTAAATTCTAGTAATTGATAATCATAATGGGCCGACGATCATCAATTAGCATATTCTATAAAATGAAAAGTGGGAGTGACCGGCGATGATCTGACGGCTACTGGTTGGCCACGTAGCTTGATGTCTCAATTGAATCTATCATTTAAAATTTAAAATTTAATGATTCATATATTTATATTATGATCATATATTTTTAAATATTTTATATTTATATTAATTTTAATATAATAATTATTTATATAATATAAAATAATTTATTTATAATTATATATATTATATTTATGTAATCAAATTTAAAAATTACTATCTCTTAGCTAGGTTTTAATGGTTTTGCAGGGTGAGGGAGCCCTTTGATTGATTAAATATTATTCCTAGAAGTCCCGCCCATCGGATTTTATCGACTTTAAATGCGTCCATTTTTGTTTTATTTTTCTCAAAGAGGATGCCTGTCTCGCTGGGCCAACACGCTTTCTCAAGTCAGGACTTAGGACACTGCACCATTACCAAGATATATTAATGTGCACAAATTATATTGGTGCCAATTTAATAGTAGTACAAAAACAACTTTTGCTTTACATTCTAGTCATTTAAGCGCTCCCTCATCTGATTGTAGGTAATAGGGTGCCCTCAGTGAAAGCCCTTCATCCAATGGGGGGATACACCAACTCCAAGTTAATATGTAAAAATCAGGAGAGAAATATTAATAGGTGCAGAAGTTACTTGGTTAAAGTGATTTTAAAAGAAACAAATAAGTAATAATAATGAATTATTTTTTTAAAACAGTATAAATAATGCATTAAATTCAATTTTTTTAAAAAAATTTGTAATAATTAAACAATGTTTATAGAAAGTTTACAGCAAACCTAAATTATAAAAAATTCATAAAAAATGTTAATTAGTGCCATGATAATATACATAAAAAAAAGTTTAATTAATGCATCCCTTGTTTTGAATTTAATAAAAATAATTTACTAGTTGTGAAAGTTTTTCTAAAATTTTTAACAAATAATCTTTAATCAATACCTATAAATAAACCATAATTAAATACTTAGTACATATTAAAGATTTTGCTAACTTGTATCTTATAACCTTTTTTAAGTTTAGCATAGGTGGTAATATATATTCATTCAATATATTAAAAATGACAAATAAAATTATCAAATATTACAATTAATATATTATTATTATAAATAGTATATAAACTAATCTTATAGAGGAATTAAAGAGACTTGTTAACAAAATCGATTTATTAAAGCATCAACCTCTTAAGAGGGACAGATCAAGAAATCTATAAAGAAGTTATAGAAACTTCCTTGGAATTAGTTTTGTCCACTAAGTTAAACATAATTAAGAAACACCCTTTGAAATATAATGGCGGCTGGAGAAAAGAGAAATCTTTCTTCTCTAATTAATATTTTATGAACTTTTGATAAGTTCAAAAGATTCTATGGAAGCATGAGCAGTAGCAGATATTAAGGCGAGGCTATTAGTTTCTGCAAGGAAAGTATAGAGCATTCCCTCAGGAAATGAATGTTTGCGTGGGAGCCATTAAACGGAAAGGCATTTAAAATATAGTGAGTTAAAGAAGGTTAATGAGAGTGCAACTACCCCATCTCTCTCTTTATCAACTACCATAAAACCCCTCGTTTATTGCTTCCACCCACCCCCTTGTTGTTCTTGCTAGCTTGCTCTTTTTTTTTGAGAACCCAAAAATCTTCTTTGCAAATGCTATCACCAATTTTAATTTTTTATCACCAATATAGAAACCATGGCTAATAAAAGAAGGTCCCACAAGAGTTGTATACTTAGCTGGAATGCTAAAATTATGTCACAAACATCAACCACTTAAAGACCATGAATTAATATTTTAATCAATGTAGGTCGCATTCATGCTGCTCATTCATGTATTACATGCTGTGGGTGGTTGATTTTTTATTTTTTAAAACATGATTCTTTTCAAAGGAATATTATAACCAATCAGCTTTTCCATGAAAAATCTAAGTTAATGACGAGTGAATGTTTTCCATTTCTTTTGTGTAAGTATTATTATACTTCAAAAGTTTGGTAGACAATGATAGGTTTGATGTGTATGTTTACTATGAACTCACTCATCTCTCCAAACTAACTAACAGCCTGGCTAAAAACTTTTTTTCCCAAAAAAAAAATGTATTGCTTTAATTTGATTGAAGTCAAGATCAATAAAATATAGTATATACCAAGTCATTGGGATATTATTATTAAGAATCATCAATTTGCCTAATGAATAATGATTGGTGAAGGATCATCTTGTTCAAAGAGCATGGCTAAATGGCTAAATATATAGATAGACTGCTTAAATTTGTCGTAGCACTGCAAATCGAGCACAGCAGGAGGCCTAGGTTTACTTTTATTAAGTATTAGAATATATCATTCCCTATATTTTAGGAAATTAGATTAAAATATAAGAACGTAGTATATATATTAATATTAGAATATGGAACAATTCAATTATTAAATAAATGAATTTATAATTAAAATCAAATTATTATGATAAATTATATAAAATATAAAATGAATTGAGACATAACACAAATACAACATAGAAAAATAATTAAAACACAGCATGATACGAAAAATAACATGAACACGATATAAATATACGAAAGTGTCAACATCTATATAAAATAAATTATTAACTTGTACAAATTTATATAAATTTATAATACTTTGAACATACAAAAAATAATATGAATATAACCTGAATGCACAAATTATTTTTCTAAAATAATAACTATGAAAAATTATGTAAAATATGAGATAAGTTGAGAGACAACATGATCATGACACTTACACAAATTTTTCTTTGAATGAACCAGACAAACTATATAACAAATAAATTGAATTGAGACATGACACAAATAATACAATGCAAGAAAAATAATTAAAATAAAATATAAAAATAGTACAAACATGACAGAAATATATGAACATGTCAAATATACATAAAAAGAGTCATTATTGTGTAAAATTTACATAAATTTATGATGTTTTAAATACACAAAAAAATAACTCGAGTGAAAACATAAAATTTTTCTTTTCTTTTCTTTTTCCTCATTTCCTCCTTTCTTTTCATTTCTTTCTTTCCTTCGTCAAATAAGAAAAAAATAAGTAAATACCTAAACTAACCCTTCAAAATTCTTTAATGACATTCTTGAGTTGTTTCCAAACAAAAGGACTTAAACTCAAAATTAAGTTCTCTTATGCTTTGGGATAGCTTTTAAGTATTGTTATAGATTTATTGGATAAATGGTGAAATTGATTTTAGTGTGAGTGAAAATGAAATTAAATATTACAACTATAAGAAAAGATATTGTAAAGATAACAAATCATTGATGTGATATGTATTTGAATATAAAATAAAAGTAGCTTTAGTTATGGGTTGAATTGTAATGAAAAAGAAAAAATATATTGAAAATATTAGATTAAATTTATAAAATAAAAATGTAAGATTATTTAACATTTATAAAATTAATAAATAATTAAAATTTCATTATATTATTTTATTATATGATGAACAAATTTATATTTTATATTATTCAATTACTTTATGCAATTGATTATATAGTATTTATTTAAATTTTTGTTATGTATTTATTTATTTCTTCATATACTTCTATAAATTTATTTAAATTTATTTATCACTTTAAATAAATAAATTATTAAAAATTTTAAACAAACAAATGAATAATAATAAAATAAAAAATAACAATGGGTAAAAGAGAAAACAAATTGTTTAATAACAATCCATTTAGCTGGGTAGTGGGATTACAAGTAATGGTAATAGTGAGATTAATTATTATAGTAGTTAGATTCAATATTATAATAGCGACTTTAAATTTAATAGTGGAATGTGTATGGAATTTAGATGCAAAAGCACCGGGGGCAATAAGGTGAGATTAGAAATAATCACTAAGAACATTAACGTAAGAGCGTATTGATAAATTATCTTTATATATATTGGTGGGTGTCGAATCCAACAAAAATAATTTTTCTACTCTAATAAGATTTTTATATATAGCGATAAGTAGGATCGTCTCCACAGGGAATAGTATGATCTGATTTCCTTACAAAATTAACAAAATAAAATGGAGATCTTATAAATTCACTAAAAATAAATGAAATAGATAAACTAAAGATAGATTAAGAATGCAAGACAAATTAAATTGAAATAAACGTCAATATCACACAAACACTAGCCAAAGGTCTAATCGCAAAATTTATTCTCACAACTGATCACAGATGCAAAGATATATTCATGATTCTAGAATAAATTGGTTATTGGTGTTGGTACAACCTAACTCCCCACCATTCCTTAGTTATTCGATAATCAAAATACGATCGTTAATTATTTCTCTTATTGATTACATAAACACTAGGTACGATCTTAGTGTTTCAATATATTAATAACATTAATAATGAGAAGGGGATCGCCAATTCTAATCAATAAACTTGCGAGCAGGTTTATTCAAATTAGATTTTGAATTCTTCCTAACAAAGTTAATTGCCACTTTTATTAGAGTAATCAAACAATTATGGATTTGATTTTCTAACTAGTTATAGATTATCCTATCAATCAAATGCGGTACCAAACATTCAATCAACAATGACAATTATGCTTATATGCATAGAAGAAAAGACAAATATTCAAGAACAATGAATAATATAAACACAAATTAAGTCTCACAATCGTAGAAAATCTAACTTTGATATAAAACCCTTGACTAGTTTAAAAGAATTTAGCCACACATTATCTTCCTCTCTCTTCGTTCTCAAAAGAAAAATATCTCTTTTAAAAGAAAAGTAAAAAATCCCTAATTCTTTCCCCTCTTTCCTTAATATATCCATTACAATTTTCCCAAATCTTTCTAAATTCTGATCGGTTCCAAATTCTCCTCAATTAGAATTTTAGATAAACCAATATTCTAATTTAAGCTATTTGCCTGTAGAGTGTGCCCACGCAATATCTATAACAACTATTTCTTTTCTCTTCTTGAGTTATCCTAATCAACTCCTTTAAGCCCTTTTTCTTGCTCTCAAGCCCTTTTTACATTTTAAACACAAAAAAAAAAAATTTCATCAGTTATAACTCAAAAACCACGAAAAGATAAGAATTTAACAATTAAAGTCTCAACATTTATGTTTACTACCATATATTTTAATAATACTTACTATTTTACCTATTTATTTAATTTTTATTTAACTAATTATTATATAGATATGTAAATTTATTTGTTATATTAAATAATAATTTTTAAAATTTTAAATAAAAATTAATAAAATAAAGCAATACAAGTGAAAAAAATATAAAATTCTAAATTAAAAGATAAACATTACTTTAAAATAAAGATAATTAGAAAATTTCACCTTTCGCCTTTCTCCACACAAGCGCTTGCTAGTCTGGAAAAGTGAAAGGATGAATAAAGGAGAGTGAAAAAGGGGAAAGAAATTTTTTTTTTAAGTGTAGTTGTAGAAGAAATGAAAGGAAAGAAAATATGAAACATTATTATTTTCCAAATTTATTAAAAATTAAATCACTTAAATTGATAAGAATAATCAAAAGAAAATGATAGCAGTGTGAGTCAAGTGTGTATATTTATAAAATTATGTATTATTTTTATTTTAACTTCTAATGTATATAATAGTAAAATAATATACTTCTTATTTTTTTCCCATTTTTTATTATAGCTAGTAACTAGTGGAAAGAAAATTAGTTTTTCTTTGAGTTCATATTTGATAAATAATCAGTATATAAATTTATATATTATTAGTTTGTTACTTGATGTTTTATCCTTCAAAAGTTTTTAAAAGTAAGTACAAAAAACTTTATTTTTAATAATATGATATCATATAATTCACTAATAATATGTAAATTTATTTTCTTTTCACTTTTCTTTTTTACCAAACATACTATAAATGTATATATATTTTTTAATTTTTTCTTTTAATTTTCTATTTTTTTCATACTCTATCCACCTATTGAGCAAACTCAACATCCTGATGTTTCAGTTGGTTACCCAAGACTTAATAATATTGGACACAATTATTTGAATATGATACGTAAAAAGTAATAAAAATATAACACGACATGAATACATTCTCAAAATTTATATAATATAAATTATTAATATATCAAAATTTATATAAATATAAAATAATTTAAATATAATTATAATATAAAATATAAATATAATATAAATATACAAGTTATGGACGTATTTAAAATGCACATTGAGTGGGTAAAAGTGAAAAAAACAAAACCTTCTCTTCCGCTTTTAATTCTACCGCACTTACAAATTCCAATTAGGTGAAATATAAATGATCTCAGCTTAAAGGGTCATGGGAATGCTCCACTTTGCGTCTAGTCTCACCATTGTGGTAGTCACTTCGTCTACTCTTCATCCACATGCAGCCAAAGCCGAAATATATATATATATATATATATACGTCAAGTGGCAACTTTATATTGACCAATGACGTATCAAACAAAAAAGAAGTGTGCAGAACAAAAACATGGCTGTAATGGGGGGTCTAATTTTATGATTCGAGGCATATAAGTTCAGCCAAAAACATTGACTGAGCACTGTGTATTTAATTTAATATTCAACGTGTCTCACAGCTTTTTTAACGTCAGAAAACAAGCTGGTTTTTGCAGTTAATTTGGAATAAAAAAAACCATAAACAATGAAGCATTGGAAGACTTCATAATGACATCAAAACTTACATCTCTCTTTCTCTCTCCCTCTCTCTCTCTCTCTCTCTCTCTCTCTATATATATATATATAAAGTAAACTAAAAAAAAAGGCTACAACATTTATTGGCAGGACAGTTGGTACAAAATTGTAACTAGGACGATGTTAAATACTCAAGAGACGGGACAAATTTATATTGCTGTGCCTGTCTCAGGGGGCATCACCAAAGGGTTGGTTAAACTCGAAAGTAGGTAGTTGTTAGATCTTCATCTAGTGTGACTGAGCGATATGCGTTTATAATCAGAAGTGCGTGAGTTTCTTGTTTTCTGCAAGCATATAATTAGATCTCACAAATCACAATATGTTTACGTAAACTAAGGTCCTTGGTTAACTAATCAATCAGGATTTTCATGGCAACATTTAGGTTCCCCCGACAGACCTGAGATTTATGCCGCCTTCGTATAATTTCATTGGTCTTGATGGTGGAACGTTAAGGTCGAGTTCAAATTGAGAACAACATAATAGCACAAAAATAATATGGAAATATAAGAAGGACCCTAGGTTAATTTCTAACAGATCGTTGACATGGTAGAACATGTAAATGCTAATTAACTCTAGTGGTAATGCTACTGATCTGTAGTAAATTAAGAAGGATTACAAACACTGGAATTCGAATTCTAGACCTCTGAATATCAATTGGTTTTATAAACTAATTATTCTAAGTTTCCGGTTTAACTGTTCGACCATAAATAATGGGAAATGCAGCACTCATGCTTCCAGGTGAATTTTTAGATGTATACTTTATATACAATATTTGGATTAAACATAAATTTTCCCTTCTTTCTACCCAAAATTATAAGTTTCAAATTAATGAAAAAAAAAAGAAATCCTATTGGAGTTAGCCTTGTCATCAACATTATAAATAGATCGATATCGTTTTCCAAAACTAATTTCAAATCAACTCAGATTTGGTTTGGCTATTATTTATCTCATTTGAGGAAGACTAAAATCTAAAGTTTGAATGCTGCTCTCCCTTTGTATCTTATATATGTACCAAAACAAGAGGTCTCAATCTCATAAAGTTCAAAATCAAATTGACAAAAAACCATCTGCGGAAGAAATTAGCATAAACACCAGACACCATCTGCCTACCCTTAGGAACACTTTTAGTAGATACAACAAAGCTCCAAAATACTCAAAAACTCTTGAGCTTAAATGGGAATCCTACCATTAAGGAGCCTGTATTCTAATTAGTTATTAAAGTAGAGTTTAACTCCTACCACTAGAGTAGTTAAACTGAATAGGATTTACTAGATAATATCATCTCAATATTAATTAAAATATTTATCTCAATCCACTTAATTATTATGTGGGCCACATAAAGTCCAACGTTCTCCCACTTGGCCCATATGATAAACCAAGAACTTAAATCGGTGATATTCACATCCAAACTTTCATATGGCTATAAGTTACTTTAGCCCAACTCCCACTCAATTAAAGATTCACGTAGCACGAATCATGGCGGTAGCATTCTAATTCGAATATTCCTTTTCATGTATTACAATGCATGATCCTCGTTAAAACAGCACTTTGTTAGATAATACTTTAAAAATGAATTTTCTATCATCATTCAAGGTCCATTTGACATGTAAACTTTATGTGCACAAACTGAAACATATACTTAAACGCTAAGAATGTGAAATTAACAAAATCAAAGAAGCCAAAATACATCTTGACATAATTTAACTAGCCCCATATGATCTACATAAATTTTAAACTATTTTATTGATAATACTTTAGTCATGGGATTCGTTATCGTTAAATCTGTACTGATGTGCTGGATATTCATTTTTTATTTCTTTATAGAGTTTTTAACAATAAGCTACTTTATATCTATTTGCTTGCTATGACTTTCACTTTTATCATTCTTAGAAAAGCATACTGCATAAGAGTTGTCATAGTAGATCTTTAATGGCTTTGTTGACAATTCTCAAACTGGAGATAAAATATCTTAACCTTATTGCCTGTGATATTACTTTATAGCATAATTCTTTTGGCAGTTTCTATAGTTTAAGACCATGATTACTTTAACATCTGCCAAGCACTTCTACTATAAACCTTATGTCAAGTCTCTTTTAAACATGATCATATATAAGGCTCCAATACTATTTAAATATGTAATGCCTTTCATTTGCTATTTTTCCAAATTATTTGGAGATATTGGCTCAAATTGAAATATCTCATTTTATAATTTTACGCCTTTGCAGGTGAATAGCTTTGTATCCTAATTCTTCCCAAAATTATCTTGATATAGGTTTCCTAAGATAGATTTAATGTCTTTTCAGACCTATCTCTATGAATCTTTATACCTATGACATATGGAGTTTCACCTAAGTTCTTCATATCAAAGTTTTGAGAAAAAAACCTTTGTCTTATGCAACAAAGTCGAATCACTTCTTGCAAGAAGAATATCATTAATATATAAAACTAAAATTATGACTTTACTCCCACTGACTTTAAGGTATAATCAATGATCAACATTTTAGTAAATGTTAAACTTTGCATACCATTGGTGAGATGCTTGTTTTAGTCTATATATTGATCTTTCAAAGAAACCTTTAAGTAGAATTATATATACCTTTTCTCAAGATCCTTATTCAAGCAAGTTGTTTTCACTACCATTTAATGTAACTCTCAATCAAAAAATGAGCTATAAAAGCTATGATAATTTATAATGAATGGCTCAGAAATTATAAGAGAGAAATGACTCTCAATTGAAGAAGAGAATTTATTTTTTCTTGATCCTTATCATTCTCCCCGGGTTGGACTGGACTCGCCCTCGAGTCAAACTCAGCATCGTCCTCAAAGTATGGTGAAATATCGGTGACATTAAAAGTAGTAGAGACTCCATAAGCACCTGGTAGTTCCACTTTGTATGCATTGTTGTTGATTTTCTGCACAACTTTGAATGGACCAT
>JAQSVH010210463.1:4537-14968 GCA_029448705.1 Adansonia digitata
ATTCGAAAGGGCACGAAATTAAAAGATCTTGATTTTTAAAAGATTTAAATTTAATAAAATTTAATGGTAATTCATAATTTTTATTTATATTTTATTTTCATCAATGACCTATAAAAATTGCATTAAACATTCATGACCTTTATTGATTTTTTATTTTTATCTATTACATACTTGTAATTTTTAAAATTTATATCATGTTCTTTTAAAAGATTTTACCATTCATTCATCTATTAATTAAAGTTAAAAAGTCATTAAATATTCAACTAAGATTCAATTATCAAGTCACGTGACGCAATGAACATAAGTAAAGACCTATAAAAAGTTAGTATCATGTATGCCAATTATTTATATTTGAAAAAAATAGTATATTTATTTTACTTGAATAAAAAATTATTTTTATGTGAAAAATAAAAAAAAATATTAGTAATTTTAAAAAGTTGAAAAATTGAATGTAAAAATTTATTTTAAAAGCGTCAAACCATATAATTTTTTTAAAATAGCTTTTCAAAAGTATTTTTTTTTTAAGGATGAAACATATTTTTATGATGTATATAAACTATATATAACATATTTTTTAAAACATAATTCATATTCATTTTAAAAAAATGAAGAGATTTGGGAGAAAAAAAAATGTTTTCTTTTAATAATTTGAAAAAAAAATTAATTGCAAGTATTGATTTTAAAAATTTGAAAATTAATTTTTGATCAAGTCTTTAAAAAATAATTTTTTTTTTAATAAAGTTAAGTATATTAAATATAAAGTATATAAATGCTATATAATTTTTTTCAAAAACATAAAAAGATAATCCATATACATAAAACTGATAAAAATTGGTATATATACTTAGCCATCTCATTGAATGGATATTTTGTTAATTTTTTTTTTCTTTACTTTTGACTAAAAATAGATAAAATATAAAATTGTTTGAAATGTTATGGATAGTGAATATAATTTTTAAACGTCTTGAATTAATAAAATATAATTTTTAAAATAATATATAAAAATAAAATATTAGTAAATATTGTAGATAATAAATACAACTTTAAAAAATCATGAATAAAAATAAAACTTTATTAAAAAGTTATGAACTATAAATAAATTTACTTCATAATGATCTAAACCCAAAAATAATTCAAACTTAAAATGTTCAAAATCACATCCACCCAAACTACCCATTTGCCACCCATAGTTTACTGTTTATACATATTTATTATTATTATTATTAACATCATGGTTGGCTTTTTCATACTAATATTACATTTTTTTTCTTAGATCCCTATATATATATATATATATGGTTAAAAATTAATTGCTAAAATAGGCAGTTTCCTTTGAATTCTTTATATGAAGGTAAAACACAATCAACGATGACGATTTCCCTTCAATACATCAAAATTAGACTATTTTAAAAAATAATTTTTATCCTAACTAATTAAGAATTCTAAAAAATTACAATATTAATACAAAAGTGCCTAAGTTTTTCTAATAAATGTCTTAAAATTACTCGATAAAGTTTTTATATAATCATATATTTAGTTAATACATTGAAGGGAAATGTTAATCAGCAAGTAATAACACTAACTAAAGAGATGCAGATTTTACTCACGAATTGTTTTGAAGGATATTTTTTTAAAGTCATTACATATAGTAACATCTTCATTTAAAATATTGAAAATGAGATATTTAGTTATCAACTTTATATTAATATAATGTTTTCACCATTTATAATATATTAACCAATCTTAAGGAGTGCTCTAAAAACTTAATAAAATCCAAACGATATGTAGAGAAGAAAGCGTAATTATATTTATTATTTTTTTCTTGAAATCATTTAAAGTAATATATTAAATTTAAAACTATTTTAAAACATAATCAATAATTATTATTAGAACCTACAATGAATTTTATGTGTAATACAATATTATTGTTATAAATAATATATTATGTAAATATAAAATTATCTAATTCCAGTTTTTAACAAAACCTGCTATTGTTATTATCTGAGACATGTTGAAGCCTCCTAAGAAAAATATCTAATCAATCTCGGCTTTTCTTTTCTCATTTTTCATGGAAATTATTTTAACATACTTCAAAAAAAAAAAAAACGTTAATAAGTGTCAATGATACTGATTAAAATTATATATATACATATGAAAAAATACAATTACTGTATTATTTTTTAAAAATTCAATAAAAATAATACATTAATTGTAAAAGAAATTTCTAAAATGATAATTAAAAATGATATTTAATTGTATTTATTGGCACTAATTAAACGGAACGACCCTTAAAAAAATTTTATTGTACATATATTAGTTAGAATTTATTATGGTTTTACTTCAAAGTTAGATCAAAAGATTCTTGACATTAAACTATTTTCGATAGGAAAAGAAAAAAAAATGAGTAAAGAAAAAGAAATAAAGAGGGAAGAGAGAAGTTTTTTTAATCTTTAAGTGAAAGATGAAAAATATAAATAAAACATTCAATTGAAGAAAAAAGAGTTTTGTTTTTCTCATTCTAAAAAAAAAATAGATTTTGAAAAGAGAAAATATAAAATTCACTTATTTTCCTTAAAGAATTAAATATTATTTTTTAAGAAAATAAAGTATATGAAAAAAAAATTAATTCTATTTAAACACATTGCAATCAATGTTTGCTTACATATTAACTTGAATAAATAGTAACTTCGTTTTTTTTCTTTTACTCTCAACTTATTTTATAACTTTTTATCTTGTACCCTTTTTTAACTTCACAAATGAATTAAAAAACTATCATGTTTCATTTATTTTTCTTATCTTTTAAATATATATCACGGACATTTGGTGGTTTTTAATTTTACTTATGAAATTGAAAAACTCTATTGACATTGCGTAGAATAATAATTTTTTTATTTCATGTTTTGTGTTAAAATTTTGAAATGAAATTAATTAAAAGAATTTTTTTGGTTAAAAATAAAATAATTTCACCCCCTTTTTTTCCCTCATTAGAAAGTTGGTGGTACAAAGGAATTTTGGCCGTAATTTGGGACAAATTAGCACAAGGAAATTTCTTTGAAGTAGCAAGTCACATGCAAAATTTTAGGATCATATGTTTTTACATAATTATATTATATTTTTTTATCCTTTTCTTTGGTACAATTACATGTTTTTATCCCTTTTTTAATGAATATATTTTCTAATTTTTCTTGAAAATATCATATTTTTTTGGGTTATTTTTTCAAATCCCAACTATAAATAGGATTCATTTTCCTTTGTTAGATTATTCATTCAAAAGCAAATCCTCTATTTTTATTGTACTTCCTTTATAATTACCTTTTTGAAAAAGATTTCTTAAATATTTTCAAAAGTTTTAATTAATAAGGTAAAGAAAATCTCGATTTTAATAGAGTTGAAACTAGTGAAGTTTAAGAAAGTGCACAATATGTGATTGCTTTTAATGTATCATTATGAGGGAAAACATGCTATGCAATCTTATTTAATTTGTACCTTAATTTTTGTTACTTTATTTTAATTATTATTATTAATTAACTAGATATTTTCATTCGTTTTATAGTATAGGATTAATCATGTTCGGGACCTATGGCAGTTCCTCCTTAACACTATGTTTGGATACATAATAATAAAAGAAAAGAAAGTAAATGAAAGAAAAAGAATGGAAAGTTAAAGAAAAGAAAGGAAATATGTATTTCTTGTTCGGATAGTTTTTTTTCATCAGTATACTCCAAATTAGGGTTATTAAAAATTAGATATTTTGAGCAAAAATAAAACATACTTAATTTCTCTCACTTTCCCATGGCTACAAAAATTTATCTAAAAAAAATAATGGATCATTTCCCCTTTATTTTACTGTACTTTTCTTTCCTTACCTCAGTCCAAATATAAGATAAGACTATGCTTTTACAAACTCGAATCTTGTTATTTTAATTAATATGTATAATAATTCGGTTGCAACAAATTGATCTTCTAATTCTATTTTGAAGAATTATTCACATTCTATCTTGTTCATATTAGCAGTAATCACGTCCATAACACAAAAATTTTAGAAATATCTATAAATGTTTGTCCAAGCTGGTGACAGATATTATATATATATATATATGAAGAACTACAAATGTAACTAATTCTGGAGCTTTCCTTAGTGCTGAGCATTTTAAGCAAATGGTGGCCATAAATTAGAACTAATTGTCAATTCAATTAAATTGAATGTAAGTTGATCTATTAATATCAAATATAATTACACGAATATAATATATAAAGTGATAAAAGTATGACACAATATGATATAAATATATTTTTAAGGTTCATATAATACAAATTATTAATATATCAAAATTGATATAAATATAAAATATTTTAAATAAGATTATGACATCACAAATAAACAAGTTGTTAAATATAAATATAAGATAATAAGTGTTATAGAATCCGAAGCTTAACTTTTGCACAATCATTCTTAAAAATTCTTAAAAAGTAGCATTTGTAATTTTTTATTTACATTTTATACCATCATTTTTATATGGTATAAATTACATAATGTATATAAATATTAAAATAATATATTTTATACAATTGAAAAATTGAGTCAGATCGAGCCAAGGCCGAAACTGTTTTTGAATTTTTTTTTTTTTTTTTGCTTAAGCCCATATTTTCAGTTTAATATTTTTGTCCAAATCTATTCAAATATCAAATAAGCCTTTCGGCTTAAGTGAATAGACTAACTCGTGGACATGTTTAGATTGTAATCTTTATTAATATTTGATTGGCCTGGATAAACTTTGGTGTCTAAATTGAGCAAGCATATAAAGTGTTGATAACATGCTTGTGTTTGACATGAACCTCGCTATGTATATAACATTTTTATAGTCTTACCATTAAAATAAAATGTGTTTTAATTGAAAAAAATTATCCACAAACATCGATATGATGGCAATGTTAGACACGATATGATTAAAACACTTAAAAAATAACAAAATTTACTATAAAAAAATAGGACTTGACGTTTGAAAAATTACATGAGCGTGACATAAATACACAAACGTCTGAAGATCTATATAACACGAATTATTAATTTATCAAAATTTATATAAACATATAACAGCATAAATAACTCAATTCATGAATAAATCTAATGACATCTTACTTAATCAATTTTTAATATTTCATATGCATTTTTAATAAAGCTTTTGTTATAATGAATTAAATAATATTTTTCATCAATTACTCTTCTTTGTAAATCTGTATGATTGTCATAGTGTTCTCCGAAAATGGCAAGAAGTGGACACTTAAAAAACATATTTTAAAATAATGGATGAAAAACCAAAACTTTGCAATGCCTTTAAATAGAAGTTATTAAAATGGAAGTAAATACAACTTTCATCAAACAAATTATATGCAGCTGATTGAAAGTTCAAAGAAACTACCTAAATTTTGGATTTTTTTCAATATTGTGCCTTATCAAAATTAACTATAATAACTTTTATAAATATATATATATTATACAGTACAAAAGGAAGCTTCACTTTTTTTTCCTACTTGCACAAAAGGAACTTATATATATATATATATATATATATCTCAACATTGACCATCTATGCCAAGAGATAATAATTTTTTTTGAGTGTTTGGAAAATGGAAAACGTCGAAATGATCTAGAATATCTATATTTATACTGTATATAATACAAGTAATTGAGTTGGTATCATGAATTAATTAACGTCAACTTAGTTAGTAAAATTACTAAAAAAATATTAAAAAAATAATAAAAAAAATTAGGAATGTTTTGATAGTTTAATTATTTTTATATATTACATTTTTTTAAAAAAACCGCCCACTACTAAAATATTACTCATATCTAATAAAAACTATTTATTTTATTTACTTTTTAAGAAGTACTTGTCTAAAGAGAGTGACTAAGTTGATGTCATAATCACAATAATCAATACTGTACCAGTGGGCATACCGTTTCTATTTTAGTATTAGTACATATCAATATTGATGTGTTTTGTATACCATTTTTGGTTTATCGTATTTTCAAATACTTTTTTCATATATATATATATATATATTTATAGTATTTTTCAATTTTCTTAATAAGATATATATTATATAGACATGCAAATATACCTCTATTTTATCTATATATTTATATGCAAATATAAATTTTAAAATTATATATATTTAATATCTAAACTTTTTAAATATTACATAAATAAATATAAAATATTTAAAAAAATTATAAATTATTGTTGATTATGGTCAATAGCCTAATTTAATGAATATAATTTATTTTTAATGTAATTATGAAAAAATAAAAATGATCAAAACAAAAAAAATTAGAAATTAGTTTTAAAAAATCAAATTAATAAAATTTTTTATAAATATAAAAAAAATCAAACTCTTACACCAATTGATACGGGCCAGTATGCACACCAATATAAACTAATAAAAATTGATATAATTGGTATAGATAAATACTAAAAATTAAAAAAGTACACTACTAATATAATTTTTATTTTATTTTTTTCAAACCGATACGTACCAATCGATATAACTGGTTAAGAACGAGGTCAAGTTTATTTAGCTTAGTAATCTGGCAAAGGTTTAGTTGTTGCATGTTTTTGCTTCAAGACTGATGAATTTAAAGAAGTTAATTTAGTTTTTCTAGGGGCCGAGTGTCATTACTTCTATCAATGTCATTGAACCGTGGACAATGCATTTTCATGGAAATTTAGTGCATAGATGTTTTGTAAAAACAACTATATACATTTCTTTTCTTTCTTTTTTTTTTTTTTTTTTGCTATTTTATAAAATGCAAATACAAAAAAAAAAAAGAATTATAAAGGATCATATTGGAGAATTTCAGTCTTCCATCTATGGCAACCAAATAAAAAATTAATTTTAAACATTTTAGTACTGTGTTTAGACGAATGCAAGAAACAATCACATTATTCATGTTTTCCTTATCTCTAAAAATAATAATGGATCTTGACATTTGATTTTGGAAGTCAATTAATATTGTAAAACATATTTTATTATATTTGTTAATTCGCATATATATATATATATACACATAGTATATGTACAACAAATATAAATTTATAAAATTTTAAGTTTTATATATCCATAAAAAATGTGTAAAGATATAAAAGATATCAAATAAATATTTTTATTTAAAATTGTGAGTGATGTTCCTTTTTGTAAATAAATCTATTGTATTCAACAATATATTTTTCATCAAAATAAGAAAAATAAAATATATTTTTTAAAAGAATAAAGTTAAAACTTTGAGGATAAATATTAGGGTGTTTTGCTAACATTTTAGATTGATATCCAATCCTTGCAAGATAGCAAGAGAAAGAGACCTAGAGTAATAGTATATGGAAGGAAAAGTTTGTAGCATGCTAGCTCAAAGAAAAAGTCAAAAATATTTGATAATTGGTTGATGAATTGAAGCTTTGCTGAGAAAATTGGAGAGTCAATTTGGTTTTTATTAAGTTTATATAGTTGAAATTTAACTTTTGTGGCAAATTTTTATTTTAATTTTAATTTTAAAGATTTTTAAATAATGATTAGTGGATAAAATAAATAACCAAATACTAATGTGATTTAATCCATCTTAAATTGTAATGTATAAAATTAAATTACGAGAACGCATAAATTAATTAATTAATTAATTAATTAATTAATTTAGTTTTGAGGGTCACATTAAATTTATTTAATATAAAATACCTTCCTGTTCTTTTTCTTATCCCTTGCTGGCCTAGAAAACTCAGGCAAGCTTCTCGGTGTTCACATTGCAACCAAAGTTTAGTTAAGAAAGGGAAAGTGCATTATTATTATTATTATTATTATTATTATTATTATTATTATTATTATTATATGTAATGTTAATTTTAAATTAAAAAATTATATTATGAATGATGATTAAAATTATATTAAATAATTTTAAAATATTTTTATTTAATTTAATTATAAAATAATTATATTAATATTAATAAAAAAGAAAATTTTTAATTTTTTTATAAATAATATATATAACAATCATTAACAGATCAAAATATATTTAATTATATAATATCTTAAATAGGATTTTAACACATAAAATTATACGAATACAATATAAATATACAAATATATAAGACGTGTTTGTATTTATATTGCATTTGTATTGGTATATTTCTGTATAAGATAGCGGCTCGTCTATCTTCGACATTCATATAGGTAGCTACGTCACTTGAACAAATGAATTAGGCTTGATTAAAAATGGGTCGGGCCTTGAGTCCAACTTTCAAAGTCTGAGCCCCGCTCGACCCATTTTACTATTACATTGTATATATTTATTTTATATTTTATATATTGTGTAATTTTATCATATAAGCAATACATATATATGATATTATAGTGTAAACTTTAAAAAATAAGTTAAATTATTTATATTTATAAATTTAATAAAAAATTATTAAATTAATAAAGATTAAATTTTAAAAAATATAGTTTTTAAAAAATAAATTATAAAAAATATAATATAGACAGGCCTAAACGAGCTAATAAATTTTAACTCAAAAATAAATTATATTTAATGTTGATTAAATATTAAATTTAAATTAAGTATCAGTTGGAGAATTCAAGCCTAAGCATAAATCGAGAAGCAATGTGGATGATGCAACCTTTGAATAGAGAGGATTCTATTGAAAAACAATCCTAATGATTTATTGAGTAGGATGGCGAAACAAACCAAAGATCACTTCATTTCTTTTTATTTTGATTTTAAGAAGTCATGGGCTATCCTGACAACTGAAAAAGATATCAAAAAAGTAAATATTTGCCTACAAAGTTTTTTGGGATATTTGATTATTAATTTTTTGTTGATCTGATATGAATATGATAAAGAAAACAAGACAAAACAAAACAAAAATTCATCATAACATTATAACAAAACTAGGATAAGCCGTTATCTATAAATAGAATCAATGTTTAATTACTTATAATATATATATATCTCACGTATATTCGAACAAGATATATAAATTTCTAATAGATCAAATAAAATATTCAACAAAAAAATCCTAGGATTCAATATATTTTTCTTTAACTACCTGTATATCTTAAGAAGAAAATGAAATAATTTTCTAGTCTTTTTTTTTTTTTTTTTGTTTTGTGAATAGCTAGATGGGAAGAAACTCTCATGTATAGTTTTGTAATAGAGATGGAATTTATAAACAACCATCAACTATAACCTAAAAAGAACTAGATTTGGTAAACAACATAGAGGAAGAATGAAAAGAATAATTTAAGATAATCGCATTTGTTTCGGTAGATATGCTCTTCAAGCACTTAAACCCACTTGAATTACATCTAGACAAATAGAAGAGAGACGCTGCTCAACAACACAAAAAGTACATCGTGGTAGAAAATATAGGTATGTATATTTCCAGACAAACCAGTTACGATAAAACCTATAAAACATATAAGGGTTTAGGGAAAGGATCTCTCTCATATTAGATAATTTTCATTAAACTAGGCAGAATACTTTATGAAATGAGCAGAGTTGTCGAAAATATAGCCAGAAAGGCAATTGCAATAGCAGCATCCAAAATTTTTATAAAAACTCAATTCATTATTTCAAGATAAGAATATAGAACCAAAGGGAAGAAGTCTTGTCTTGGGAATAGATAAAACAATTGCGAATTTCCCTTTTTGGCCAAAAAAAAAAATGTTTTTCTTCGTCCTTTGTTACATTGAAAGAAGAGATCTAAAAAAATGATTGAACTTCGGACCCATTTGAATGTAATATGATATCTTTGGGCCATGATTTAAGTGGACCTATTTTTTTACTATGCCCAATTTGATAATGTGGACGTGGGCAAGTTTTGCATGAATTAATAAACATTCCATTAAGCTCAAATTCTTTAATTTTTATGGGCTCATCTAAATTTTTATGTGGGCTAAAGACTTGTTTTAACAAGTCAAAGTCTTGGATCTTTTGTGGGCCCGTTCTTGATTTATCACTCCTATGGGTCCCTCATAATTACTTCTTAGTGCAGGTATGTCAATTTTTAGCAAGTCAACTTCTTTTGGAGACAATTCCACTTTTCTTCTATGAGTCCATATTTAGTCGTCTGATAAGTGGACTATTGTTAAGTCAGAATTAAAATATAAAAAAAAAAGAAAGAAACCTAGGAGTTACGATTGGACTCTGTTCAAGACAATGTAATGTGCAAATAGAAGGAAAGTAAATCAAATTTTAAGGCTTGCTTATTTGTTAAATTAAAAAAAAAAATCGTATTTGTAATAAAGTCCTGAAGGGACATTTGTAGAAAGAAAAAAATTTCAATCAATCATAAATTATCATATATAAATTAAAATTTTTTAATTAAAAAATTATCAATTAAATTTTACATCACCATGTGAAATCGATGACTTCATATAGAT
>JAQSVH010210474.1:3320-14967 GCA_029448705.1 Adansonia digitata
TATAACAGTACATTTAATATTGAATGTCTGGAATGGTTCAGTATCCAACTATCCATGCCTCTGCCAAATTGAATGAATTGATTAATGAATCGATTCCTCGTGCATGAACCAGCCATCTTAATATCTACAACTATTGGTTTGGCTGACAAATGTTATAGAAAAAACTCTTTAACGCTAATTATATATTATCTATAGTAAATATTATTGTACTAAATGCAATAATTAATAATTTTTTTTACCATTTCCAATGTGATATTAATATATAATAATTAAAGAGTATTTTAAATTACTTGTTAAAAAAATCTATCATTTATTGATAGTGTGAACCAATATTCGTTCATAAATTGTTCGTTAGATGAACTTGATCCTTAAGTAGTCATTAATCTTAATTAACCTAACCCCTTACTTCTTCCCTTTAGCTTAGAATTTATTTTTTGCATTAATTAATTAATGTCCTCGAAAATTTGGTGTCATGGTAACATGATCAATGCTCCAAACAACTGGGGGAATATTGTATATATTCTCCTCCATCTATTACTCAAAAAAGGAAAAAGAAGTGTTACTAGTCCTTCATTAATGGCATTGTGCTTTGAAAGGGACAAAGCAAGCAACAAATTAATTGTGTGATAAAAATCACGACTAAATTAAACTTGAAGGGATCACATTTTTTGTGAAATTATTTTATAATCTAATTAGATTTAGATTACATAATTAACAAGGACTAGATCTCTTTCATTTCATAATCGCCAACCATATTCGCTATTCAAACTTGGCCATAAGTTGAATATGAAATTTAACTAAGTTGATTCATATAATTATCTTTAAAACGTGATATTTAGCATTTTTCCAATCCGAATTTTAATATCTACAAGCTTTTTTTTATCCTCGGGCTGCAACTTCCTTTATAAAAAAAGGTTCCATAATTCAAAATTAAAGCCCTATTTTCATAAGTTATAAATTAAATCTATATACATATAATTCATGATCATCGGTTTAATTGATAAAGATTGCTAATAAATCACACCTATATTGTTATGAATATTAGTGTTAGAAAAAGTCTGAAACGCAAGATGTTACAATTTTATTCTAAAAAAACAAAATAACAACTGCAACATCACTTGCCATTATTTAAATCAGGCTTAATTCAATAAGCAAACTAGTATATGTTACTGAGTTAAGGTTTAAAACTAAGGGTAAAAATCGTGAAAAAAAAAATAACAAGGGATTAAAGAAAAGACATGAAATCCTTAGCATGTATAGGAGAATATTAGGATATATATAGTAAAAACATTCCTTATGTTTTTCAACATTTGTTCCTCCTCTACTTCGACGGTAAAAATGGAACGGATAGCTATCTAAGCTAAGGCTAGGCTACCGATAAAGAGGAGTATAGTAATACCTGCATATATATATATATATATATGTATAAAACATTTTCCAGCACAACACACATGCAAAGATTAATGGCTGCAGGCGATATCATATCATTCCAAGAAAAGCTTTGATTTAACCAACATTTATCTCAGAAGCAAGGGAAATCCCAGTGCACCTCCGCGATTTCCTTTCCTTATTTTATGAGGGAAAGGGTTTCAAGTTTCATCAGAGAAACCGGTTTAAACAAAAGATACTGCCCCATTTAGCTGAGATTTGCTGAAAGACTAGCAGCCAATTAGCTGAACCCTTGCCATACTAAATATAGCTGTAATTTTTATTAGGTTCTAAAGCCGAAATTGCAGTGTTTACCCGCAGTGTCGATTAACAGGTTACCGTCTCTTCCACTCATAGTTTAAGATTTTGAAGTCCATGATATAACTATACATATATATTTTTTCATTAAAAACTGAGCTGTAACTTTAATGGTGAATTTACTTTGTTTTACATATGACAAAAAAGAAAGTGAAAAAAGTAACTAATTAGTAAAGGCTAAAGGGTTGGTTTGGTTTTGTTTTTGTCAGCTGTTCAATGAATTACTGTCCTGAATGGGGGGGGGGGGAAGTGGGGGGAATCAAACAGGCTTTGCCATTTGGTTTACAATATTGCTCGTCTCATCAAACTTTTGAAAGTATCAACAGGAAAAGAAAGGGATCTCAAAATGCCTTTTACAAATGCATTTGAAATTATGGTGGTGGTGGTGGTGGGGATTGAGAGACTTTGAGAACTTCAAAGGCTGACACAGGATGTGAGATGTGGATGCTGCTGCCGGCAGTAAAACTCTTTTCTTCTTTTTTTCTTTTGTGTTCTGAATTACGGTAAGGCTTGCTATTCGCTGTTCACAAATCACAGCTCTTGCTTGGTGGGAGATTCCAATTTCCAATGGGGAATGATTTAGAAGGTCTTGAGCTGAAAAATGAAGGAAAAAAATGTTCAGAGCAGATCCATGGCAATGGCATATTATTACATATCAGGGCATCAGCCTATTAAAATCATTGTGTAAAAAAAATACAAGTTACCATCAAACAGAAAAATATAAGAATGTTTCATTGAGAACACAACCAATGAATGGAAAGATGGGAGGCGTTTACCACATCATGAATTAATATGTATATCAGTTAATGGAGGGCTCAGTTTCTGGTTCGGCCGCGATATCCTCATTTGGGTAATTGGGTCGTCTGAACTATGAAGGTTGTTACTTGTTATTGGGCTTATAGTCTTGCTTGGGTTAACCCAATGGTGTGGCCTATGCAGTAATAAGGCAATGACCATGTTACAGGTTTTGGGTCGTATGCAAATGAACCTAAAAAGACTCAATGGCAACACATCGAAAAAGTTTCTAAGGTGCATGGACGCAGTTTTTACGGGTTTAATACATTAATTATCACTGTATATATATATATATATATATAATTTATTTATGAATTATAAAAAGTATATTTATGAATAATGATTAAACTTACGTTAGAAATGACAAACAAATAACGATCTGACTTTTAGTGACAATTTATATAGTTAAATGAAAGTTGTGAGGCAATTAGTTGGCTCCCGAAGTATCAAACAACAAAGAATTTAAGCATAAAGAACGCAAAAACAAAAAAAAAAAAAACTCATAATCCTTCAATTTCTTCCATTAGATGACATCAGAGTAGTCTATTGTTTAGCATGTCCCTAATTTCCCAACTATCATAAACCACAAATTTTCACATATAGGTGATACACTAGACAAAAAAAAACACGCAGAACAGCTTCCGATTAGCAAGAAAACAAAATAAAACTAGATTAAGCAATGCCCTAGCAGTCGGGTCTTCAGTCTCCAAAACTTCAGTCTTTTTCATCAGTGTTTGATGCACCAGAAATCTGAAGTTTGAGAAACTCTAGTTCCATCTCTAATTCGAAGTTCCTCTGTCTTTCAGTCTCTAACTCCAACCTCAGCCTCTCAATCAACTGCACCAATTGATCTTCCCTGTTGATCGCTTCCCCTCCAAACATGTTAATCAGATCTGTCACCTTCAGCCGTTGGTCATCCAAACTCTTTTTCAACTTCATCAGCCCGCCCACCATTACAGTACTGTCAACTCCAGATCCATCCCCTGCTGGTATTCCCTCAATGCCAGACTGTTCTTCAGAATAAGTAGTTTCCTCTCCCCCAACTCCCCCTGGTGGACTACCCAAACTTGACTGGGCCCCTGGTGAGTTCAAATGTAAGCCTCCCGAGTCAACTACCTTTTCCGAAATGATCGTTTCACCACCAAAACGAACCTGTTTCACAGTTGAATCGTCTTTGGACTCACTGGGAAGGAATACAGGGTCCAGCACGAACCCATCTTCATTGAAGTTCCACCCACTAATCCTTCTATGTTTAACAAGCTCACTCGCTGATTCCCCATCAACATCTTTATCATCTACTTCAACATCAATACTCTTCTTTAGAATCTTGCTTACCCTAAACCTTTCTTCAACGCTAGGCAATCCATCCAACACGTGCTTCACAAGAAACTCCGAAGAATCTTTGCAACTTCTAAAAAAAGAATGCCTCAAAAGCTTCTCTGCCGAGGGTCGCTTGGCAGGATCTTGATCAAGACAAGAAGCAACCATATCCTTAAAAACCTTTGAAAACTTCTTGCTCTTGCCTTTCTTGCTACTGTTTTCATAATCGGAAAACTTAAATCGCTCCATAATCTTCATGATCAAAGACTTTGAAAGAGTTAAATGGGATAAAGGAGGCCTTCCATGGGCTAATTCAAGGGCGGTTATACCAAAAGACCATATTTCTGCCTTGAAGCTATACCCCGTATGCGAGTGTATAACCTCTGGGGCCATCCAGTATGGGGTTTCCGTCATGTCAGTGAGCATCAACGATGATGAAGATGTCGATGAACTTAATCCATAACCAGAACTCGACTCATAAATCGAAGCTGAAACCCCAAAATCCGCAACCTTAACGCGCCCATTTGAGTCCATCAAAATGTTACCAGCCTTTATGCCTCTATGCAAATACCCTTGATTGTGAAGATACGACAATGCATTCAGGGTTTCTGCGAGAACAATGGCGATGCATTGCTCTGATAAGCCATCGGGGAAAGAAGATGAGATTATGGATTGTAAAGAACCACCAGACATGAAGGGCATCACCACCCAGAGACGTCGGTCGACGATGAAGGAGCAATGAGCGTTGAGGATGTTGGGATGAGAAAGAAGTGACATGATCTTGGTTTCACGTCGAATGTTGTCGAAATCAGCAGCCTTGAACTGATCAAGATCAATGGCCTTGATGGCAACAACAGTTGAATTCAAGGGAACACATTCGGCTTTGTAAACTACTGCACCAACACCGACCCCAATCTCTTCAATGATCTTGTAAGAATCTGACTCTAATGGGAATTGAAGCTTGGGATCGTCTTCTTGTTCGCAGGCCATGGAGTTCTTCTTTTCTTTTACCTTTTTTTTCCTCGGGGAGTGAAATCAAGATTTTGAGAAATCTTGTTCTGGTTGTTGTTTAAGATTGGGTTTTCTTGGACAATTCTTGAAGAATAAAGACGAGGGAAAAAGAGTAAGAAAAGTGGAGGGTTTTAGGCGGTTTTCTTGTGAGGTTTGAAAAGGAAAGACGCTGTTGTAGCTTAGAGGTGATTTTATATTTGAGAAGGGTAAAAAGGATGCATGTGAATTTATAACTACTTTATTATCTGTTATATATAAGAGAGAAAGAGCGCGAAATTCAGGTTTCAAGAATTCAATAAAGGAAGAGCCAATGCCAAAAGCAATCGGAATTCGTTTGTTTTGGGCATTTGGAGTTCATCGTTTACTTAGCCATGCAAAGCTGGACAGTAGCCTGCTTAATGGCAAGACATTTTGTGGTTCGGCCCATCCGATCTAGTCCGGTCTAATTTAATTAAATAATATTTTTATTTAATATTATTATAAAAATATATAAATATTAATATAAACATATTTTTTTAATTTTTATTATTTTTAAACAATTATTTGGATTCACCGTCACGATCCGTGAGAAGATTTATTGGATGCCTTTTACTGTTTATATGATCAGATTAATGCCAACACTTGTAAAAGAAAAGGATTTTCAAAATCTTTTTTTTAATAAATTTAAGAGTTAATTAATAATTGTATTTACATTATAAATTTTGATTGTCAAATTTATCATAGTAATTATATTATAAATTTTGATTCTTTTTTTATTATAAAATTTATATTTTGATGCAAAAAACATTGGAGACTCATTCACAATTAGCATATAGAATCCAAGTTGAGTGATCATTCTATACAGATAATGCAAATATATATATATATTAAAAAAAACTAATCTGTTGATTGTTTTATGTAAATTCAAGGAAAACAATGATAAGATGGTCCAATAAAATATTTTTTGGTTATTCCTAAATCATAATTTTGAAGTTTGTAAAATTTTTTAAAATATTAAGTAGAGTTTATGGTAAATAAAAGTATACGTAAATTGGGTCAAATTAAGCTTGTTTAAATTTGAGCTTGCTTGTTCACTAAAGGCTGTTTCAAAATATTATTAAAATACTAAAATGATTTTCATTTTAATATTTTAAATATATTTTAAAATTAATTAAATAAAAATATTTTTATTGTGTTATTGTACCAGGAAGAATTAGATTTGAAAAATCATATATTAAGTTCAAGTTGAGTTAAGTTTGACTTTGAACATGATGAATCATGAATTTTTAATTTTGTATTATGATTAAATAATTACATAACTATATTGAAAAAAATTGTAACTTTGATGCTTATTATTATTATTATTATTCCTGTTGTTATTGTTGCTGCTGTTGTTGTTGTTGTTTAACATAAATCATGGTTATGATTTGTTGAAATTCTTGTCTCCAATTTCCAAGCTCCAAACACTTAACCAAGCATATTATTATTATTAATATGGTCCAATGACATGCGGAAAGGCGAAAAAAGAGCAGCATTGAATTTTGCCAAATATGGTTCTTTTAGATTTCCAAGATCTACTTTGATCGACCTTATATCCTTCAATTGGTTGCTAACAAATTTGATCATTAGATATAAAATATGCTTTGAACAAAAGCAGCAAAACCACCCCCCCCCACAAAGTTTTATCCCTAACTACATCTTATTTGAACAAATTTCTGCATCCCTCGATGAACTTCAAAATTCTAGACATGAGAATCAAAGGATCACAGACACAGGAATGAATTAGAAATGGAAAGAGATAATAGGGTTAACTGAAGGTGGAATTAGGGGCATCAATAGATCGAATTAGATTCAGCATGATTAGGTCTAAGTATGATATTTATATCATTTGTTTAAGTTTAGCTCGAAATGAAATATAGTCCAAATATATATTTGTAAATTGATAATCCATATTATTTAAAGCTGTTTATTTTATTTTTTTAAGAAAAGTTTTTTAAAAGTATTAATTTTTATTTAATATTTAGTAATTTTAAGTTCTACGAGGATAGATGACATATTTTTTAATGTTACATTATATTATATATTTATTATTTACATAATATAAATTAAAAAATATATAAATATAAATAAAATATATTATATAGTTGAACCACGGATTGGGGTTGGATTTGGATTCTAAATATTAAAGCTAAGATTCAACCATCTTTAAAATGTAATATTCAATAAATCGATGATGAATTTTTATTCTTTCCTCTATTATGATGCCAAAAAAATATATTTTAAAAATTATTTAAAATATAAAATACTTGACATTAATATTTTGATTTCTCAATAAACATTTAATACTTGGAGGACCTGGTTTTGTTACGAAGGCTAAGAGATAATGGGCCAATTGGCCCTATATCTTTGCATACTTATAAAACACGTATTGGGCTTGTGGCACAGTACATTTGAGCTTGGTTTTCAGCTTTTTGTTGCCTAAACTTTTGATTGCATTTCTATTGGTCCAATAAAACGTTTGAGAAATACAAAGCTACTCAAATTGTATGATTGATTTTGTTAATAATTTTTAAATTGATTAATTTAGTTTAATTTAATCAAAATTTATTATATATTTTCAACATATCATCGGTTAGACTAATGAAATTACAGCAGATCGAAGGAATCTTAGTTGAAGTATTGAGTTTTGAACTCTTTTATGTGGTATTAAAAATATATTTAGTTTATCTATATATACATATATATATATATATATAGAGAGAGAGAGAGAGAGAGAGAGCGAGAAAATTGAGGTTGAGTTTGTCTATGAGGTTATAGTGTTGAAATAATTAGATTAAATTAATTGATTAAATTGATTTAACTTAAAATTAAAGATTTATTCAATCTATATGTATCAAAATTGATTGAAGTTATATTATATTTATTAAGTTTTAAAAATTTCGTGTAATTTTATATTTAAGTCAAATTTTTTAATTTTTTATCAATTAATTTTGAAAGTACTTTCAACAAAGATAGCCGATTAAAAAATAGAATTGGTTGAACAGACAGATTGTTTGGTCCAATACATTATATTAACTCGAGCAGATGTTGACTCAGAATAGAAATTTTTTTTTTAAATTTTATTTGTAATTGATAAGATTTGAATATTTAACTTATTAATTTTATATTAAAAATTACATGATTAAGCTATATATGTTTTTTATTAATTATAAATTATATTTACTATTTATTTAACATTAATTAAAAATAAATTTGGATCAAATTAATCACTTAAATCGAAGATCACATATCTAATAGATTTGACCATCTAGTTGTTTTAGCATTTTAATTAACTACACTATAAATAAAATACTGTAGGCAAAACATTAATGGCATGTTTGGTTTATTAAAATAGAATAAAGCTGTAATGGAGTAGCTATTATATAAAAATATAATAGAGTTGGAATAGAATGAAATAACTATAGCAGTAGTTTGTTTCAGTAGAATAGAACACTATATGATTTGAATCTTCAACAAAAGATATTTGAATTTTCTAAAATAATTTTTTATTTTACCTAAGATCCGAATAGCTATTTAATGGATAGAGCATTAAATTACTATTTTGAGATTTCAAGAAATAAGATCTTAATCTACTATTCTACAAAATAATCATTTCGTAAATTAAATAATCATATCATTATAACACACTAAATATATCCATAATAAAATTCCCAATCTATTGAACCAAACAACCCTATATGGTTGCTCCCAATGTACAAAAGACATCCCCACATGGTTACTCCCAATATGCCATAATAGAAAAAGGAAAATATTGGATAGAAAAAATGATAGCTAACTGACTCAATTGAATGATGATGTGATTTGAGAGAAATTTATAGGGACAAGGATGCCAAACGAAAGAAATCAAAGGGCTACCAAATTTTGAATTGAATGCCATCTAATAAAAATAAATAAATAAATTTGAAGTCAAATAAATACTGTTTTGGAGAAAAATAAGTATTAATAAATTTAAATTTAATTCAATTTTTATTTAATTTTTAAAAAATAATATTTAATAAATTTTAAATTTGACTATTCATACTTATATTTTTTAATTTTTAAATTACTATCTTTTTAAAAATAAAATATATTTAAATTTTATTTATTTTTTGTATAGTTAATACTTTATGTCAAATTAAAAAGAAAAACGATGCTCTCCCAACATCTGTTATATGTATAATCAATCTAAAATTCTGATGTCATGAGCTAAATTTTGACACATACCTAAACCCAATGTAATTCCTTAAAAGAACAATTGATGCAAAAGAAACAGGGTAACAAATCAGTTAAATTCCTTTTTTGATTAAAATATTGACTTTTATTATATTTGCTTTTGGGTTCAAATTTTCACTTTTATTGGTTGTAGATGGACACATCCCTAAAACCAATCTCTCAATTCCCCCTTACATTTCTTAATCATTGAACAACCCAATGAAAAAACTTCCAAATAAATACAACAAAAACTTGTGAGCCTAACATGCAATGTTATAGGCCACATTCTTCCAATTAATTTTTTTTTTCTTAGATTGAGAATTTAGACCATAGGGTTAATTAGTTTATACATGTGGACACCAAGAAAACTTTCCATGTCCTTGGAGTTTAATCGTTTTCACATATGGGTTTTTTTTGTCAAGATCTGGCAGTCAGGGGTAGGCCTCCCCTAAATTTGTGAAGTTCATTACATATATATATATATATATATATATATGCTTAGACATATTTATATGTCTAATATAATTAATTTGGTTATCTCAAACCCTTTAAAATTTTCGAATCTCTTTAATATATATGTTTATATGTTTTTATATGTCAAATATAATTAGTTTTGTCACCCAAAAATTTTGCAATTCCTTTTAATTTGTACTTATACGTATTTATATATTAAATATAATTAAATTGATCCTGAAATAAAATTTATATTTATTTATTTTTTATTCTTATCTATAACTTAATTTTATGCTTTAGAATTTATATAATTATTCGAGTGGTCTCAAAAAAATTTAAAAATTTTTTAATACATTATCATTTATCTTTTAATGGGCAATCAAATAAATATATTATACATTTTATCTTTTAATTGTTTGTTAAAATCAACTTATTAATTTTAAAAATTTTTTATCTTTATTTATTTATATATATGTTTGGCCCAAGGTAATCAACACTATACTGAGAGACATACTATTTTTGTTCTAGTACATATTAATATCAATGTGTTCTGACATATCATTTTAGGTTTATAAGTATTTTTCATATACATATATATAGCTTACTTCAAATTCCTTAATAAAATATCTATTATACAAACATGCATGTATATATATCTAATATAAATTTTAAAATTATATATATTTAATAACGAAAAGTTTTAAACATCAAATAAACAAGTAAAAAAATAAAAAATATAATAAATTATTATTAATTAAATTCAATAGCTTAATTAATCAACATATTTTATTTTTAATGTAATAACGAAAATATAAAAATATCAAGACATTAAAAACATTAGAAATTAGAAAAAAACTCAAATACGTTATATTAAAAAAATTAAAATCTTATATCAACCGGTATATATTGATATTGACTAGTGCGGGTCATTACAAAAACTGAAAGAATACGCTATTAGTACTATTTTGTTCCACTTCAAAATCAATATGTATCAGCCAATATCGATACTATAATTAACTACATTTGGCCCCCCAAAAAAACCTAGCTAGTTTTGCTTTTGACGATTTGTGTATTGAAATTATGTTTGTGTGTTTTTATGTTATAATCGTATTATATTTATATTTATACAAATGAATCTCTATTGAAGTCATGCAGTGGAATTATCATGCAATATCCTAGACCGATATATTTATAACAACTCCAATGGGTATAGGCATAGCAATAAACACAATTAATAAAGATAATTATTATTTTAAAACTTAATTAGGAAAATAATCATTGAGTCAAATTAAGATAGCGATCAAAATATGAAAAAAAAGTATCTAAAAGATGTTTGAAACGAAAAGTTTGCATATCAATTATGAATAAATTTTGGAACTTAGTCTTCGTTTAGTTAATAGGCTTTTTCTATATGTGGAAAGAAAATTCAAGATAAAATCAATTAAAAATAAAGAAAAAAATATAATTTATTATTTAAAATATTTAAAAATTTAGCAAATGAAATCAAAATAATTTAACGAGGATATGTGGCATTTATTTAAGATCGTACATATATCAAAAAGAATAAATTATTTATTTAAATATTTTTTTCTTTTCAGTCAAAGACTTTAACTTTTATATATTTATGTAAAATTGGGTCAAATTAATATAGCAATTAAAATATGAATTTAACTTTGAAAAGTATTTAAAGATATTTGAAATGTAAAGTTTGCATATCAATTAAGAAAAAATTGGAATTTACTCTTGGAAAAAAATTAAAAGGTAATTCAATTAAAAATAAAAAGATAAATATAATTTATTATTTAAAATATTTTAAAATTTAAATCAAATGAAATCAAAATAGCTTAATGTACAGCATGTGGCATTTATTTAGGTTTGTATACGTGTCAAAAGAATATGTTGTCTAAATAGATTTTTTTTTTCTTTCTCTGCCAAAGGCTTTGATTTTATATTTATATAAGATATCTACTAACATAATGTATAATGAAAGGAAAGATCCATTTATTTGTAAAATTAAATTAATTTTATATATTTTTATAATTATATATATGATTAATATATTAATAAATTGATCATTCGTTATGTATATAAA
>JAQSVH010210485.1:0-14966 GCA_029448705.1 Adansonia digitata
GATTTCTATCTCAATGGGTAGAACAGCTTCCATGCCATAGACTAAAGAAAATGGTGTAGCACCCATAAAAGTTTGTACGACTGTGCAATAAGCATGTAAAGCAAAAGGTAACTTTTCATGCCAATCTTTGTAAATCATAGCCATCTTTTTGATTATCTTCTTGATATTCTTATTGGCTCCTTCCACTGTCCAATTCATTTTTGGTCAATATGGAATGAAATTTTGATGTTGAATTTTGAACTAAAAACAAATTGCTTACATCATTTCATTTTTTAGATTACGTGCAATGTTTGTAATGATTTGCCCGAGGAGGCCATACTGATAGATGATATCCTGCTTCATATATTTGCACATTATAGCTCAGTGACGTTAGCATAAGAAGCTGCGTCCACCCACTTAGTGAAATAGTCGATACCAACTAGGATGAAATTATGTCCATTGGAGGCCCTATGGGTGATTGGTCTGATCATGTCCATGCCTTACATAGAAAATAGCCATGTGGCTATCATAATGTGTAGTGGTACCGAAGGGATATGAATCTTGTTCACATAGATTTGACATTGTAAACACCTTATTTTGTCGGGGCTAATTTTTTTTAGCAACCAGGCTAATTTTTCACGGTCCGAGCATTTTTGACTTATCACCATTGATCAAAAACTCAATTTTAACTCGTTTCTTTACAAAAAAAAAAGGATCAAAACCCATGTCAAATTACGAATTTGGACTTTTGAAATAATCAAAACATATTTTTAAAGTCTAAATTAAATAGAAAAAGTCAATGTCACATGATTACCCTACTCCCTAGTTTGTTAACTAAGATCATTATCAACCACCCTATTTGCTGGAAAATCATTTCATCATTTAAACCAGCCACCCTATGTCCATCACATTGGCAGTAAGTTGCTCCCCACAACCATTCTATAGCCACCAAGTTGACTCCACTTTGTCCCCTTGAGAAATGACCAAAAACACCTCTAAATTGGCTCCAAAATGCTGGTATAAATAGACTACTTATATCTCAGCTAAAAGATGTTAGATTCCAGCTCATTTTCAGCTTTAAAAACACATACCCACCTCAAGAAAACCAAATTCCGTAGCTCTTCACCCATGACCCAAAAACAGGCCCAAAACACTTATTCCTAACCATTACATATTCTAAAAACCACCCTGATCCATACCAGAACCAAAACTTCATTATTTTTCTCTTTTTCTTGCTTATTAACAATAAGGAAAAGATGGAAATTCAAGCCATCTCTATTGCTCTAATTATTGGCCAAAAAGTGAAGTTTTGTTGGTATAACTTCTCACTTTATCACTTTCATTTTTTGTTTTCAGCAACTTCATCATTTTAGTGAGCTTTCCATGTTTTTATCACCCTCTTAGGATTATCATGCATTGTTGTGGCTTTTGGTTGTGGTAGTTTAAGATTTGGATGCCTTAATGCCCCTTTGATGTGCAAAATGCCTCATTTCATCCTCATGAGTTTGATATCTCGTGCTCATGCGTTTTATGCCATATCCATGCATCTTGTTATCCTTAATCCATGTATGAATCATTAGCCTAACACATTTCAAGCACATTTACACATTAACTTGCATGGATCATTGCCATTTTTAGCATCCATAACATTTTCTTGTCACAAAGTATAACATTTTCTTTGTCTAAACCATTGGTAAAGTTAGCATCCCCATTCATGTTATGTGCCATCCCCTTATATGTTTGTTGTCTTCTCCTTGTCAAAATGCATGGTTGATGGCTATCAAAACTGATTTTCAAAACCCCAAGCCAAGCATGTTAACCTCAACTAATGAAGATTAGCATGGACATAGATTTTTCTTTAAAGTTAGCAAAATGTCTTGAGGAAAATTAAGTTTTCCAAATCTAGAATCTTGGTTAAACCAGCTCAAATCTTCTGATTTTGAAATGAAAATGGTCTTACAATTATTCCCTAAATGTTTGTGCCTTTTTTTAAGTTAAAACCTTGAATGGTATAATCAATGGGCTGTTTCATCATCCCAAACTACTCCTATGCTATGCAAATGAGTTCGTGATGCTCATGCCACTCTTTCCCTTTAGTCATAGATGTTTGAACATCAATGACTCCAGTTTGGACCCCTAAACGTAAAAGAAATGAGAGATATCCTTTGTTTTGCTTTGTCCCCTATTGGCAGCATAACTATTGCAAATTGAAAAATCATTTTAAAATTCTGAATGATTTTTCATGAATTTTTTTATATTTTTCTCTTGAATCATGTTGAATTATCTTTAAAACGATGTCTTATTCACCCTCGGATCATTCCAAATGAGAGAGTTATGATTTTTCAAATCTAAACTATCTAGAACCTTTGAAATTTGAACATGTATTCTGATTGGGCCGGTCAGGCCCACAAAATGATTTTTCCAAATTCTTCAAACATTTTTCCTAAAAGATTCATGAAATTCCCTTTCTGGAAAGGTATTATTTGCAATTTTTTGATACCAAATGATTTCGGAATGAGTTTTCAAGTTTTGACACACCTTGTCCCTTGTATGCTCTGCCGGCAGTGAAAGTAATCTAAACTTGAAAATTTATTCCCCCGAAAAGTGACTTTTTGGGGTATTAGGAATATTTTTAGGTTGACCCTCATCAAGTTACCTTTCTAATAGTATCTTGTCCACCCTCTAAAGCCTTTAAATCAATTTAGAATAAATTTGGGAAGCAGGATAGCACGATGCTATCCTTTGTTTTTGATTATGGTCAAAATAGAGTTTTTTTCCTGAATTTCATCTTGAGACATTCGAATGTCTCCGTACCACCCTGATCAGCCTTGAGAACATGCTTTGACCTCCCATAGGCTCGTATCAAGGCACAAACATATTTTATATCTTTACCATCCTCATTCATAATAATTTCTTTTACCAAAAGTTGTCTAAATGCTCACTCGTTTTCTAAATCACAAAGTTTTGTCAATTTAAGTTTTCCAACTCAATTTCTTTAAAGAGCGTCAAACATGTCACTTTTAGGGATCCTCCAACCCTGACCTTCTGAGGGGATACTCCAACCTCGCTTTTCAAAATTGTCAAGATTGAATAATCTTCCTTTGTGAAAATGATTTATCATCTACGGGGATACTCCAACCTTGACCTTCTAAGGGGATACTCTAACCTGACTTTTTAAAATTGTTGAGATTGAAAATCTTCCTTTGTCAAAATGATTTGTCATCCACGAGGATATTCGAACCCTAACCTTCCGAGGGGATACTCCAATCCCACTTTTCAAAATTATCAAGATTTAAAAATCCTTCTTTATCAGAATTATTTATTGTCTACAGGGATACTCCAACCCCACCTTTTCAAAGGGATACTCCAACCCTGTCTTTCAATTACAATTAATTTTTTTCTTTTTTTCTTTTCCTTGACTCGTAAGAATATGTCAAACAAACCTCGTTTAATCAAAGAACCCATATGCATCTCGAAAATTATTGATTCGATTATTCCGAGATAATCGATGCCAATTGTGAGCTAAATTCCAATAGTCCACCCATTTTCTTTATCATTGCATTGAATGATCCATGTTATGTTACTTTATTTATTGCCTTACTAACATAATTTCTTTGTGATGATTATTTGTATTCATGTTTTCAAAACATTTTAAATAAAATTAAAGGTACGCGTGTGTATCTCTCCAATGCCTAAAGTGAAACATTCCATTTTCAAAGTAAAATCTAGAGGTCATTTTATTGAAAATCTCTATATTCTTCATCTCTCCGAGGCACATATGAGACTAAATCTTTTTCATCAAAACCTAGATTTGTATTTTCCATTAAGATTCATGCATTAAAAGAGGGTTATATCGAAATAATGACAAGTTAAAATCGAAAGAATCAAAACCAAGGTAAGATATAGCTAGTAAGGTACCAATTTTGGGCGTAATAGAGAAGTTCGTACCTCATCACACGTAACCAACTCCCAAACCCAAATGGCGAATCTTTGCATTACATAGACCATAGGATTGATGTTTTAAGGTTTTTAACTTAAAATATAGGTTTTAATAGCCATCCGATCATGCCTAGCCTGAAATGATCGGTGGCGACTCTAAGCGTTGGCCATTTCATGATGGTCATCTAAGACCAATAAGATGAGCGATTTGTCTTATGGTCTGCCCTCACTGTGTTATAAGTCGAGAATCTGTACTTTCTCATTCTCATCACGTCGTTAAGGAAAAGTCTCGATCAAGAACATTCCAGGTCAAAAAAATATTTTAAGTCATACACACTCATAGATCTACGAGGATCCAACCTATGGTACGTTGCGATAGACATTTATGGCATTTACGGGTATAGTTGATGCAATCTCTTTCTAGAGTCAACCAGTAGTAGCCCGATCGCATGAATTGTTTCACCATTTGGTGTCCATTAGCATGCATACCACAGATCACTTCATGGACATCCTCGAGGATTCTTTTGGCTTTTGAGGTGTCTACGCACTAGAGTAATGCTTGGTCCCAACTCTTCTTGTATAGTGCTCTGCCATCTAAAATAAAGTTTACAGCCATTCTTCGTATGGTTCTTTTATCATTTTCAGTGGCATGATTCGGTATTGCTGATTTTTTATATACTAGAGGATGTCATGATACCAGGGTAAACTATCTTTTTCTTCTTTGATATTCTGGCAATATGTCGGTGTTGAATGAATGCTCAACTGAATAGGGGCAACGTTCGACTCTCGGTTGTACCTTAAACATGGATGATAAGTTGCCTAAGGCATCAGCAATTCGATTCTTTTCCCGAGGCAAATATCAAAAGCTAACATCATTAAATTCTTTTTTTAGTTTTGTGATTAAACTTTTATAATAAGTTAGTTTGGCATCACGTGTCTGCCATTCCCTTTTCAATTGGTAAATGACAAGGGCTGAGTCTCTAAACACTCGTAAGGCTTAGATGCCCCTTTTGATGGCAGCTTAGAGTCCCATGATGCAAGCCTTATATTCAGCTATATTATTAATGTAGTCAAAGCTTAATCTCGTAGTGAAAGGATAATGGCTTCCCTTAGGTGAGATTAAAATTACACCAATTCCATGCCTCAATGCATTTGAAGCACCATCAAAAAACATTTTCTAAGGTGAATCGCTATCAGTTGCATCTCCCACCTCAGATATGTACATTAGGTCTTCATCAGGGAATTGAAAGTCCAAAGGTTGATAATCATCTGTTGCTTGACTAGCCAGAAATCTCTGATTGCACTACGCTTGATGGCTCTTTGATTCACATATACAATATTATATTCAAAAAGTAGGACTTGCCATTTACCTAATCTCTCTGACAATGCAAGGGCTTCATATAAGTATTTGACAGGATCTAGTTTGGTGATCAACCATGTGGTGTGGTAAAACATATATTGTCTTAACCTCCTAGCTGTTTAGACTAGAGCGTAACTTAGCTTTTCTACTATCGAGTAGTTATTTTCATATTCTGTGAACTTCTTGCTTCAATAGTAGATAGCCTATTATTTCTTTCCTGTATCATCATGCTGGCCTGATACACAACCCATTGAACTATAAAAAACTGATAGATGTAAAATTAGAGGTCTGCTTAGGATTGGGGGCACAAGCACTGGAGGGCTTGAAAGTATTGCTTTACTTTATCGAAGGCTTCTTGACATTATCTGTTCCATTCTTTGAGATTTTGTTTATGAAGTAGCTAAAACATCAGGTCACATTTGTCAGCCAATTGAGATATAAATCAAGTAATATAGTTCAATCTTCCCAAAAAACTTTTCACCTCTTTTGGGGTTTTAGGCGATGGAAGGCTTTAAATGGCCCTAACCTTGTCGAGGTCCATTTCTATTCCTTTTTCACTCATAATGAAGCATAATAACTTGCCGGATGTGAACCAAATGTGCATTTAGTGGGGTTTAACTTGAGTTGATATTTGCGATGGCATTTGAAGAGCTGCCATAAGTCGACTACATGTTCATTCTCTCTAAGTGACTTGGCGATCATTTCGTCCACATAAACTTCGATCTCTTTATGCATAATGTTACAAAACAATGTCACCATTGCCCTTTGATAAGTTGCCCCAGTATTTTTGAGCCAGAAAGGCATCACTTTATAGCAAAAAGTTCCCCACATGGTCACGAACGTGGTTTTTTCCATGTCTTCGATCGAAGATAAAGAAAAGTTATCTTTTGGACTAGGCCTGTTTAAGTCCCTATAATCCACTCACATTCACACCTTACCATCCTTCTTAAGGACTGGGACTATATTGGCCATCCACTCAGGGTATTTGGTAACTTCGAGAAATCCTATTTCAAATTGTTTCTTGACTTCTTCTTTGATATTTAGCAGCATCTCGAGTTTCATCCTCCTAAGCTTTTGCTATATAGGTTTACAATCAGGTTTAAAAGGAAGTTTATGGACTATGATGTTAGTATTCAACCCAGGTATATCTTGGTAAGACTAGGCAAACATATCTTGGAACTCTTGGAGAAGGCTTATCAGTTGGTTTTTGGTTGATGGTTTTATAAAGGTTCCAATTTTGACTTCCTTTCGGTCTTCTTCTATCACAAGGTTAATGGTTTCGGTGGGTTCTTTATGAGGTAAAATATGTTTTTCTTCTTACTCAATTAGTCTGAGCAGATTTAGGGATACAGGGTCCTCTTCAGAATCTTTTTCATACTCAATCGACCAGCACAGATTACTTGCCCAAAGTCGATTTCCTAAGTTTTAATGCGAATATTCACATCATCTTCATCAGAATACTTAAAAATATGAAAAAAAATAATATAAGCAAAAAGATATGTAGAGAGAGGTGAAAATGGACACAATAAATGAAATGCATAATGCTCTATCATTTTCATTGATAATACTTAATAAAAAGTGCCTATACAAAGGATCCCCCAATGCTCTTCAGCGAAAGCATGTCGGTTTGGTTCATGGCATTACTTTGAAAGAGTTTTGAACAATACAGGGATTTCTGTCTCAGTCTAGACACTTGGAATAAACTATGGACGGCATAAGTCAATCTCTCTACCCATTGCTGATGGCTCTTCAATTGCATTGATAGAGAAATCCCCAAAAGTTTTCCCTAACACAAGCATGACATTTGTCAAGCTAGTTTTAGCATGTGCGCCTAAGTCAAAGTTTTTATGCAATGGCAAAAATGCCATAGGTTCACGTCCCATGTCTTGTCCTAACAGATGTGCTATTCTTTTTTCTCGATTCTTTTAGGCTTGTTTTTTTTACTGTGCATTGAATTTGAACCCCACTCCTCTCTTGTCAGTCTGATGGGTCACCTTTAAAGCTTTAACAACTCCTTGGAGGCATCTTTCATGCCCTTTTATGGCTCGAGCATTTTTATCGACCGTTAATTTTAAGCCCATTTATGTGTTTCCTGACAGATAAGGCTTAATCATGGGTGATCCTTCTTTAACATAGGAGGCATTGATGAACTCAAATGATTGAAAAGAGGGCTTTGGAATGCCCTCATCGGGTTCACGTATGGGGTATCGATTGAGGTAGCAGTAATGATATTCTTCTCCACCAATATTGATAGCTTTGTCTCCAATTACAAACTTTAATTTTTGGTGCAAGGATGATGGAATTGGTGCTGCAGAATGGATCCATGGCCTTCCTAAAAGGTAATTATATGATGGAGTAATATCCATCACATGAAAGTCAACCTCATAAGTACATGGGCCTGCTTGGAATGGGATAGTGATATTCCCTGCAATGCTTCTGCAGGTTCTGTCAAACGCTTGCATGACTGTGTGACTGTTTCGAATGTAAGATGCATTAATAGGGAGCTTATTCAGGCATGATAAGGCATTATATTCAAAGCTGACCCATTATTGATGAGCAACTTGGGCAATATGCTCTCTTTGCAGTATGTGGTGATGTGAAGGGCTTTCATCATCGCTAAAGGATATGGAATTGTCAGCCATGATATTGTTCACTAGATGATCTAATTGGCCTATAAAAATATCGAGAGAGAGATAGGCCTTGTTCAAAACTTTCAGGAGTGTATTTCTATGAGCTTCAGAGTTCAACAAAAGTGAGAACACAGATATTTTGGCAGGTTACTTATTTAGTTGATCCACGATACTGTATTCATTGTGTTTGATGAGGTTAAGAAACTTAATTGCTTCTTTTTCACTTATCAATTCCTTGGTAACTTTTAAATCTAACCCTTTAGTTGCAAACTTAAGTGTTTGAAGATTTTAGCTAGTATCTTCTTGCTAAGCATCACTCTTAAGGCTGGTGGCGTATAACACCTACCACTCTGAGTCAAATGACTTACACCTGAAAGATAAATATTTGAGGCTAGTTGATCAGATTCCTTGATAATTAAGGTTGTACTCTCATAATTCTAGGGAACAACCTTGTTGTCTTCATAGGGGAATAGAGATAGTAGTTGAATGACCATCCTCGGTGTAGATAGGGCAGGAGCTGCTTGAAGATGCGTCAATTATCATACAAGATCAGTGGTCTTCTGAGGCCATATGAGGGATTGTCTTTATCCCCTTCTATGGCATTGACAGATGGAAGTGCATCTATTGGTTGATTAGTTAAAGTCTACTTCTTATCATAAAATTGATGCTGTCTTTCTTCATCATTCTTTGGACCATGGCACGAAACTCTTTACACATATGAAGGATATGACCATATATTATATGGAAATCGTAAAAGTTGCCAACCCCTTCCTCTTTCTTCTCAACCCCATTAACTAACTTGGCCTTTACTAGAATCTGCCAAACCGTGCTCATTGGCATTCTGAGCTCTTACATATTTTTCATGATCTCGCAATCTTGCTCAACAATGAACCTTTCTAGGTCCATGTCTGCACAGGTTTGAGATGAACTAGCTTTTTGTCCAACCTCGGTTATCATGTTATTTCAAATTTTCCTTTCCTCTTACCCCTTTTTGATTTTCTTTTCAGAGCCTCATCCATCATTCCATAAAGTATGACTACGTCCGTAAAGCTTTTTGGTGTTTTTTTTGCCACTTTTTCATAGTACGGTGACTGTAGTGTGCCAATGAACCTGACGATCATTTCCTTCTTTGTCAATAGTGGTTGAATTTTGGTAGCCTTTTCCATCCACTTAGAAGCGTAATGCTTAAAGCTGTCATTTGGTCGCCTCTCCATACTCATAAGAGAAAGGCATGCCATCACCATTTACTTTCTCTCATTTGATAATGTTAACAGATGGATAAGTCGGTTTATGACATTCCTCATATAATTCTATCTCGGATCGATCCATCATTCCTTAGACCATTTTCAGGAATAACAAACATTACTGTAAATCATGCTCTTGAGCATAGTAGCGGTAAGAGCACTCCACGAATTCCATTCTTGGGCTTACTATCCCAACTTCCCTAAATGTTTGCCGCACTCTACTAATTGGCGTCTTGACTTCTTTGACATCTCTTTTGATCCAACAGCCTTTCCCATCAATCACGGCATTTACCCTTGGTTCAGAATGATTAGAGAGCAGGTTGGCCCTAACATTTGGTTCAGGCTCTTGTTCTATTTTGATTATGCCTATTTTTTAGAGGCCCTATACCTTTCTCTTGAATGAGGTACAGTTCTCAATTAAGTGTCCCTATGCTCCAACATGGTATTCACAACAAGCATTCACATTATACCAGCTGGGGTATGGTGGAAATTTTGGGTCCAAGAATACTGAAGTAACCAATCGACTGGCTAATAAGCGATTGTAGATCTCTTTATACGAGTATAATAAAGGGCAAAATGTTCTTTTTCTTGGGGTGCTTGATGATTGCTTGGGCTTTGGCATTGTTTGTGTTGTAAGGTTGCATGCTTGGATGAGTGTTTTGAATAGGATTTGGTATGAGGGTGACTATTGGAGCAATCTCAGTAGAGTGAACTGCTGGTGTCATTTGGTACGGGCTAAAACCCGAATACAACATATTTGGGGCATATACCCCTTAAGCTAAGCATGGCTTTTGGGGGAACTTTGTGGTGCTGCAACTGATAACGTTTACTTTTTTTCTTTTTTTTTTACTTATTGGTTTCTTAATTGACCTAGATGATTCTCTCATAAATATTTTCCTATTTTTTATGGTGTTATCAATCATCTCCTTGGATTGACCATATCAGCAGAATTCTTTGTGGCATTTCCCACCAACTTCGCATAACAAGGAGATTTCAAAGTGTTGATGAACATAACTTTCATTTCTCTTTAGTTAATGGAGGCTGAACCTGAGCTGCCTCCTCCCTCCATCTTTAGGTGTATTACCTAAAACTCTCAAAGGCTTTCTTCTCCATGTTCATGAGGGAAAGGCAATATGGGGCCCAGTCAGATACATGCTTATATTGGTCAAGGAATGCATGAGCCAGATCTGTCTATGTTTGAATTCTTATAGGGTATAGCCCTATGTACCATTAGAGAGCTGCCCTAGCTAAACTGTCTTGGAAGTGGTGGATTAGCAATATTTCATTTTCCTCATACTCGGTCATCTTGAATGTGGGCAATGAGATCTGTGGTCCCATTATATTTTTCAAACTCTGGCACCTTGAATTTGTGCGAAATGACGAAACTAGAGACCAGTCCTAAAGCCTTCGTATCTATAATTCCAAATTTATCATTTTCCTCGATAGCTCAAAGATGTTTCTTTAGGGATTGGTATTTGTTTAAGTCTTCATCATTTTCCAAAGACCTTTTTGCCCTTTCTTGTTCTGTTTGTTCATCAAGATATGGTACTATAGGTATAGCGGGCGAAGAGCCTAGATAAATGTATGGTTGAGTTGACGGAATTCTCGCTACTAAGGGATGCTGTTTATGCACATTAGTAGCCTCGGTACCACTATTCAGATTACTTTCGAGGTTGGTCGGTCCTTTACCAACGTCGATGGTGCTCGTTTGTCCCTTATCCTTTAAAGATTCAGACTATAATTTTGTCCAATCTGCAATTCGAGATTGAAGTTCTTCATTCCTGTAAGCTGATCATTCTTGAGATTCTCTATACATGAGTTCTAGTCACTCAATGCGAGCCTGATGATCATTCTCTATGGCTGAGTTCTAGTCGCTCAATACGAATGTTATAGCGATAGCAAGCTAAAGATTATGTGTTTCGGGACACCTTCACTTTAGATTATTGACGAATTAGACCTTTAGAATGTGTCATGACATGACATAAAGATGGATATCAATTCAAGAAGCATAAAAAGAAATATGTTATTGATGCAAAGTAGAAAAAGAATAATTGTTATTGATGCAAATGCAAGAGGGATAATTGGATTAGGAAACAGCTCCAGCAATATTGTCTTTCATTGAAGTAATCAAAGTCTTGAATACATATGATTACATTAAAAAATGTCTAACATGATTACTTGTTTAATCACATGTTTTAAGAAATACAGCAGTTGGGTAAGATGCTACATGCGAGAGATCGAGCCACATCCATCATATATTCTACCTCTAACTGAGCTGTCTGAATTTGTTTAGTGAGATGGCAATGATAAGTTTGATAATTTTGGCGTGCCTAATCAATTATTTGTTGCCATTCTTGTTCCCACTATTCTGAGGCCTGTACTAATTCATCTGCCTAGTTTTGGCGAGCTTGTAAGGATTACTCTAAACCTTGAATCCTAACTATTAATTTCTCGTTCTTAACCTAATTCGCTCTTAAATTTTAAACTTAAGCTTCTAACCATATATTTCTCTTTTGATAAGTTGATGCGAGGGTTCGAGGTCTAATAAACTTCTCTTTACAGTCTTTAGCCATTTTTTTCCACTGATGTAGTTCTTTTTCGAAGGTGGTAATTTTTCTTCTCCACTCGATTGAAGACTTACCTTAGCATCATGATTTGTTGACTTTACTGATAACTACATAGTTTTTCCTTAGACTCTCGAGATCTTTTTTGAGATGATTCTTCTCCTTATCAGCTCATTTTACCTTACCTTCATGTAGATGGAGGTCCATCTCCTATTGATTCTTTTCCTCCTTTAAGCAAGCAATTTCCTTGGTAAGGGTTGTCTTTTCTTGTTTAAGTTCCCGTATAAGCAATTCAATTTCATAAGGGAATTTTCATCTATAGATACAACAATAGATGGAGGTAAGGTATAATTGATGCGACGTATCTTCCATTCATTATACCCCTAGGTGACACTGCTTCTTCTCCAGTGTTTTTCCATGCAATGAGTTTGTCTCCAACCATGGAAGGCTAACTAAATTTTTGACTTATAATCTAGCCTACCATGTTCAAGGTTGCATGCCTCTAGGTCTTGAACAAAAGGTATAAATTGTTAACACAAAAATTATCGAAGGGCTAGAATAAGTGCGTCGCTGGTACTTCCTCATAACCTAATGAGTGGCACACAATTGTAATCCCCATATCTGTACATGATGGTTTATGGTGAGAACCAAGCAACCTTCCATGTCATTTCATCCCCGTTGAGATTCTAAAATTTTTGGATCCATTATTCCTCAGACTTTTTGTGAAGCCATTCCTTCTCGAGGACTTTGGAGATAGAACTGAAGTAAGAGAAGAAATTGTATGGCTTCTTTTTTTCTTCTGAGCAAAGGTGGCTAACAAGTCCCAGATGAAGCATAGGTGCACAACTAGTGAAATGTCCTGTCCCTATTTTCTTAAAGAAATTAAGGGCTTGAATGGTTTCAACGATGATAGCAGGTGCCGAGTTAATATTGCAATATAATCGAGAAACAAGATCTGCCACTGTTGCTTCAACATAACCTAGCGTCTTTAGGAAAATGATAAGGCCATATATCGCCAAAACAAATATATCTTGCATTTTTTGAACATCGATGGTCTATGCCATTGCCTCTTTCAAACTAGCCCATGAAATGCACTCACAGTTTCCCTTCTTCTTGATGGGACCTTGATCCATGTCTTGGGTGTACTGAGAATCTGGGTCAATCTTTTCTTAAAAGTTGAAGGGTTTAATGCCTTGCAATATATTCAATCAGTCTTGGCCCTCTTAATGTTGAGTAGCAAGGTATATTCCTCTACTGTGAGGGTCAAATCCTTATGGTTGAAGGTCAAACATTGATATACGGGGTTCCAAAATTGGGAAGTGGCCTGTAGCAAATTCACATCCAAATGGACTTAGAGTAAAAGGGCAATGTCCTTATATCTCTTCGTAAATGATTCCTTTTTGGTACTATCCCAACTGGTCCATATATATTTCAGTTCTTGCTAGTCATTCTGATGATACGCTATTTGGATCTTTTCGTGAGCTGTCGAGATATACTTGGGTTTTAAGACATCCCCATCTTTATGTTGCCGTCACTTGGACCAGGCTCAAACTTCCTCGAAAGATTTTAACTTTAAAACGGATTATTTCTCCATGACAGACACCTCTTGGTAAATAGTGCACCGTTAGCCAATTGCCCCATGGCAATAATAATAATGAAATAATGCATGCATGCAAAAGAGAACAAAAAGAGATGAAAAGTTAGCAGTTGTATAAAGAAATAAGCACATAAACAAATGAAAGCAATAAAATGAAAATGCCATGTAGAAGTTTACCCCAAGAATAAATAGTATGATGCATAGGGTCAAGCATAGCAATTAGATAGCATCATAGCATATCTGTGCTAAGATTGCATTTACATTTGGTGATACAATATCAGATAAAGACAGGCCGACCAAACAAGCAGCAACTTTTATTTGTCAATAGCTATATTAAGTCATCAGCATAGTGACTTATTTTGGTTAAATTATGAACTTTTGGCATCGTAGGTGTGTACATTCACTCGTCATCACCCATTTGCTAAGGAAGGGTGAGCCATAGAACATTATAGCATACCCTGAAGAAATAAAATAAAAATAACATGACAAATGTGAATGACGATGTTCACTTATCATCGCTTGTATAATATAGTATAAAGGTAAAAAGTGTTTCCCTGAGTGACCCTATTCTTTAGGTTATTCTATCAGCATTCTGGTATGGTTTGACATGGTTGGCTCGTAGGGCTCACTATATGAGTTTAAGTAGATGCCTAAATAGGTATCCGAATTGCTCATTCATCCTATAAGGACAGTCGAGGCACCCTAATCCTGGGCCCATTGCAGGTTTGGCAGAACAGGTTCGACCCGTTGAATGTATTTCCTTATACAAATGCAAAGGGTTACTCAGGAGAGACATAGGTAATTTACATCACGAAAGGTCTTGCCATGCCTATGCAAAGGGATACTCACGAAGGCGGATGGCTCACTTCCTCTTAATAATCAGGAACCTAACCTCACCATGGTGTTTGGTGGGAATCTAATGCAAAATGAAAGTGCACGGTATGTTTCGGGAAAACTATTAAATCTTTTTTTTATTTTACTCCATATTACCATACTTATTCAAATCAACATTTATTCGAAAAGAAGGCGATCCTGTAAAAAAACCATAAAACAAAGGCATAAAAAGCGAAAGATTAGAAGACAACAGAATAAGGAATTATATCTAAATAATTATGGAAATCGAAGAACCATGGACCACACAAGACATAGCTAGTCATAGGCCTAACTCTCTAAGTTTGTCCCCAGCGGAGTCGCCAAGCTGTCGACGTTCCACATGCCCAGCCTTTATGAACTTTGTACGATCTGAAGGGCCAAAACGCGCTCGTCCTAAAAATATTTTGATGTTTGACATGAAGGAGTAAAAGATCGTCTGGTGAATCACTCATCGGACTAGTCTTGGATGGCCACCACAAGTAGCCATAAACTCGAAGTCGTCACAGATAATTTTAACTTAGGCGTGATCGGATGCCTATTGAAAATAATATCAGAGATTCATTATTTTGGGTTTGGGAGTTGGTTACATGTGGGGAAGGATTAGTGTAGACACCTTATTTTGTCCGGGCTAATTTTTAATAATCTGGAGCATGGAAGTAAGAGGGGGCGGTGATCGTCGGGCGACTAGTTTTAGGATGTCAAAGAAGGCCTAAGGATCATATCAAAGGTAAATACAAAGATGTGGCATCAAATGGTGTAGTCCAAGGTATCCGGGGACAA
>JAQSVH010210496.1:0-21567 GCA_029448705.1 Adansonia digitata
CATTTCTCAAGGGGGACAAGGTGATGTCAGCATGGTGGCTATAGGGTGGCTGTAGGAAGCAACTTGCTGCCAATGTGTTGTGCATAGGGTGGATGGATTAAATGTTGAAATGCTTTTCCAGCAAATAGGGTGGTTGATGGTGATATTAGTTAACAAGCTAAGGAGTAGGGTGATCATGTGATGTTGACCCTTTTTTTGATCTAATTTAGACTTCAAAAAGATGTTATGATTAATTCAAAAGTCTAAACTTATCATCTGATATATGTTTTAATCTTTCCTTATGTAAAGAAACGAGTTAAAATCGAGTTTTGGATCAATGGTGGACAAGTCAAAAATGCTCGGACCGTGAAAATGGCCTGCATGTATCGATATATTACATAATGTATCGATACATTTGGTCCAAAAACCTTGTGTGTATCGATACAATGAACATTGTATCGACACAATGATCACTGTATCAATACTATGAACCATTGTATCGAAACATGTTGATATGTGTCAATACATTCCTTTATAGAATGCATGTTTTGGTCCTGGCATGGTCTAGAATCGATACATAAGGTCCTGTATCGATACAAAGGCTTATATATCAATTCATCTACATGTTGTATCGATAAAAATAGGGACATTTCAAATTTTTGGTGCGTTAGAGCATTGTATCGATACATGAGAACCATGTATCGATACATTCAAGTAAAATTGTGAAATTTATCATATCTTTTGTCCCTGGATACCTTAGACTACATCATTGGATGCCACATCTTTGCATTTACCTTTGATATGATCCCTAGGCCTTCTTAATGTCCTCAAAATACCTTTTTCGCTAGGCAAGATCATCGCCCCCTCTTGCGCCCATACTCAAGATTGCTAAAAATTAGCCCAGACAAAATAAGGTGTCTACAGGGTGCACCCAACAAACCTTCTTATTCCCATTCTTTTACAAAAGCTAAGGGCGCAGATAGTTTCAGCGATGATGGTGGAAGCAAGGTTGATGTTGCAACATAGGTGAGAAAAGAAATCTGTGATTGTCACCTCTAAATAAGCCAAAGTCCTCGGGAATATAATGAGCCTATATATTGCCAGAGCATAGACATCTTAAGCTTTCTTTTGATCAAAAAGATTTACCATGGTCTTTTTCAAGCTAGCCCAAGAGATGTATTCACTACTACCTTTTACTTTGACATGACAATCAGCCTATGCTTCTGTGTCCCTAAAAACTTGCCTCAACCTTTTCTTGAACGTAGGAGGCATTAGCGCTTTATAGTAAATCTGGTATGACTTGGCCCTTTCTACATTGAACAGAGTTGCGCACTTATCAATGGTAGGGACCAAATCTTATTGGTTGAAGGTGAAACATCAGTAGGCCGAATTCTAGAACTGTACTACTGCTCGTAGCAAGCTATCATCCAACTTAACTTAAAGTAAGAGAGCTATATCCCAGTACTTTTTAATAAAGGCTTCTTTCTCATTGTTGTCCCAATTGTCCCAAATATGCTTCAGTTCTCGACAATTATTCTGATGAAAATTGATCTTGACCTCTTCATGCATTTTTTAGATGTAATCAAGCTTTAAAATTTCTTCGTCTTGACATTGGTGACCTTTTGACCATGTTTTGATGCTTTTAAAGAACTCGATAGTGGAGATGAGCTATTGCTTCATAAATAATGCCCCTTGCTGAACACCGAATCGGAGCAGTTGCCCAGAATGATGATAATCATGATAGTTATGATGAGATGATGCATGTGCCAAGATACAAAATAAAAGGAAAATGAGTTAGTGAAACATATAAGAGATAAATATAAGGAATTAAAGAATTAAAAAACATTAAAAAAAATTCATAACATGTCTTAACCAAGATGATGAGATAAGAAATGGGTAGCATATCAACATGTTTGGATACAACTTGCCCTTCATGAGGTGATAAAATAACCGACTGATAGTAATATTCTCTTATCACCACTAGTGTGGATACGCGTTAAGCTTTGACTCAGATAACATAACGGTTTACAGCATAAGACATTATAAATGATGGTTTTTGGTCACCGTCACTTATTTAAAAAAAAGGTGAGCCATCATTTGGGCAACACAACAGCATGCCTTGATAAAAAGAAATGCAGATGCTGATGACAATTGTATGCTCATTATCATCTGTATAGTTATGTTAATTAAGAGTAAAGGTTAGGAATGTTTCCTCGTGTGACCCTATTTTCTAGGTGTTCTAGCAATGTTCTGGTATGGTTTAACATGGTTTAGCTCGTAAGGCTCATTATATGAGGTTTAAGTTAACGCCTAAATAGGTATCCGAATTACCCATTGTAGGTTTGGTGAAATGGGTTCAATCTGGTGGATGTATTTCCCTATGCAAATATGAAGGGTTACTCATGAGAGACCTAGGTAATTTACATCTGGAAAGTTAATGAAGGCAGATAGCTCACTTCTTCTTAATGATTGGGTTATAACCTTGCCATGGAGTTTGGTAGGACTCTAATGCGCATGCAAGTGCGTGGTGTATGATAGGGAAACAATCAAACCTTTTTGCTTACTTTTGTATTACCATTTTTATTAAACTGATGATTATTCGAAAATAAGACAATCATGACAATCACGTTAAACAAAAAATCAGTTGACAAAATGAAAAATAGGGTCATAGTTAAATAATGACCGAAGATCGAAGGAACTAAAAACCTAGTAAGACACTACTAGTTATTGGCCTAACTCTCTATACTGTCCCTAGTGGAGTCACCAAGTTGTCACAATGTACCTCAGGGTGCATCCTCGTAGATCAATGGGTGTATACAACTTAAAATATTTTTCTAACTAGGAAATGTCTTCTTGACCAAGACTTTTTCTTTGCAACATGATGAGAATAAGAAAGTACAGATTCTCAACTCGTGATCCAGTAAAGGGACCATAAGATGAATTGCTTATCTTATTGGTCTTGGATGACCATCATAAAGTTGCCAATGCTTGAAGTTGCCACCAATCACTTTGGGCTAGGCATGATCAGATGCCTATTGAAACCTATGTCTTGAGTTACAAAACTCAAAACATCGATCCTATGGTCTGCATGGTTCAAAGATTTGCCATTTGAGTTTGAAAGTTGGTCACTCATGATGAGGCTTGAACCTCTTCACGATGCCCAAATCTATACCTTACTAGTTATGTCTTATTTCAGTTTTGATTCTTTCGATCATAATCATCACTATTTTGATATCACCCTCTTTCAATGCATGAATTGTACAGAAATACAAATCTAGGTTTTGATGAAAAGATTTAATCTCATATACGCCCCAAATAGATAAGGAATATAGAAATTTTAATAAAAATGACCTCTGAATTTTACTTTGAAAATGGAATATTCCATTTTAGGCACTAGAGAGATACCCATGAGGAACATCACCTTTAATTTTACTTGAAATGATTTGAAAATATGAATTTGAATAATCATCACAAAGAAATCATGTTAGTAAGGCAATGAATGAAGTAACATAACATGAACTATTCAATGTAATAATAAAAAAAAAAGGGATAGACTATTGGAATTTATCTCGCAATTAGCATCGATTATCTGGGAATAATCGAATCAACAATTTTCCTGATGGATCTCGATTCCTTGATTGAACGAGGCTTTTTTTAAAATAAAAATGAGCTTGACTCTTGACACGTTCGTGGAAATCCAAGAAGAAAAAAAATTAATTGTAGTTAAAAAACAAGGTTAGAGTATCCCCTCAGAAAGATGGGGTTAGAGTATCCCCGAGGATGACGAATAATTTGGATAAAGGAAGATTTTTAATTCTTAATAATTTTGAAAAGTAGGGTTGGAGTATCCCTTGAAAGGTTGGGGTTAGAGTATCTCAAAAAGTGATATGTCTAACATTCTTTAAAGAAGTCGAGTTGAAAAACTTAAGTTGACAAAACCTTCTGATTTAGAAAATAAGTAAGCATTTTGACTTTTTTTTATAAAAGAATACATTGTGAAAGAGGATGGTAAAGGTGTAAAAAAAATCCGTGCCTTGATGCGAGCCTATGGGAGGTTATAGCATGTTCTCAAGGTTGATCGGGTGATATGGTGACATTTGAATGTCTCGAGATGAAGCTTGGGAAAACAACTCAATTTTGACCATAACCGAAAACAAGGGGACAACATCGCATTATCCCACTTTCTGAATTTATTCTAAATTGGTTTGAAGGTTTTAGAGGGTGAACAAGATACCATTAGAAAGGTAAGTCAATAAGGGTCAATCTAAAAGTATTCCCAATATCCCAAAAAATCACATTTTGGAGGAACAAAATTTTAAGTTTGGATTAATTATGCTACTGGTAGAGCATACGAAGGATAGAATGGGTCAAAATTTGAAAAATCACCTCAGACTTGTTTGGTATAGAAAAATTGAAAATGATACCTTTTTAGAAAGGGAATTTCATGAATTTTTTAGGAAAAATGTTTGAAGGATTTGGAAAAATCATTTAATGGGTCTGAAGGGCCTAATCAGAGTACATGTTATTGATTCTAGGGGTTCTAGATAGTTTAGATTTGCAAAATCATAACTCTCTCATCTAAAATGATCCAAGGGTGAATAAGACATCGTTTTAAAGATAATTGGACAAACTTTGAGAGAAAAATATTTGAAAATTCATGAAAAATCATTTGGATTTCAACGATTTTTCAATTCATAGCAGTTATGCTGCCAACAGGGGACAAAGCAAAGCTAAGTATATTTTTTATTTTTCTGTGTTTTTGGGTCCAAACTTGAGTCATTGACATTCGAACGTCCATGGCTAAAGGGAAAGGGTGGCATCAGTATCATGAACTCATTTGCACAGCCCCTGAATAGTTTAGGATGATGAAACAACCCATTAATCATACCACTCAAGGTTTTGACTCAAAAATAGGCCGTAAACATTTCGGGAACAAGTGCCAGGCATTTTCATCAAAAAATCAAAAGTTTTAAGCTAGTTTAATCAGGATTCTAGATTTGGAAAACTTAATTCCCTAAGATTTCTTTTGCTAACTTTAAGGAAAACACTAAGTTCATGTTAATCCTCATTAGTTGAGGTTAACATGCTTGGCTTAGGAAGGTTTTGAAAATCAGTTTTTGACAGCCATCAAATATGCACTTATTTAAGGAGAAGACAATGACCATATAAGGGGATGGCGTATAACATGAATGGGGTTGCTAACTTTACCAATGGTCTTGTCAAATAAAGTGTTATGCACACATCTCATGAAGTGAAGCATGCCTAAAATGATAATGATTCATGACAAAATGGAAGTTAACTTATAAACACGCTTGAAACATGCTAGGGTAAGGATTTATGCATGGATTGAACATAACATGATGCATGGATATGGCACAAAATGCATGAACAAGAGCTGTCAAAAATAATGAGGATAAAATAAGACACTTTGCACATCAAAAGGGGCATCAAGACATCCAAATACTAAGCTACCATAACCAAAAGCCACGATAACACATAATACTCTTAAAAGGGTGATGGAAGCATGAAAGGCTCACTAAATGATGAAGATGCTGAAAAACAGAAAATGAAAGTGATTAAATAGGAAGTTATACTAATAAAGCTTTAATTTTTGGTCAAATGGTTAGAGCAGCAGAGATGGCCTAAATTTCCCTATTTTCCTTGTTGGTAATTAACAAGAAATGAGAGAAAAAGAAAGGTTTTGGTTCTAGTATAGGTGAGGATGATTTTTTAGAGTGTATAGTGGCAGGGAGTGAGTGTTTGCTGCTATTTTTGGATACTGAGTGAAAGGCTATGGGATTATTTTTTTTATGTGTGAATGAGTTGGGAGAGCTGAAACAAGCTGGAAAAAACTTTTTTTTGCTAAAAAATTAATGGGTTATTTAAACCGGCATTTTGGGGCAAAATTAAAGGTATTTTTGGTCATTTCTCAAGGGGACAAAGTTGTGACAACTAACGGCTATAAGGTGGCTATAAGAAGCAATTTGCTACAAATGTGATGGACATAGGGCGGCTGGTTTGATTATTGGAATCAAATACCAGTAAGTAGGGTGGCTGATGGCGATATTTGTTAACAAACAAGGGAAGAGGAGGCTGATCATATTAAATTAACCCTTTATGATCTAATTTAGTCTTCAAGAAAATATTTTGATTAATTCACAAGTCCAAATTTGTAATCTAATATGTGTTTTGATCTTTTTTGATGCAAAAATGAGTTAAAATCGAGCTTTGGATCAATGGTGGATAAGTTAAAAATGCCTCGATCATGGAAAATAGCCTACATGTATCAATACATTGAAGAATGTATTGATACATTTGGTGTAAAAAACCTATAATGTATTGATACAATGAACATTGTATCGATATAATGATCATTGTATCGATACTATGAAACATTGTGTCAATACAATGAAACATTGTATAGATACATGTTGATGTGTATCGATAGATCTACTTTATAGAATACAAGTTTTGGTTCTGGCATGGCCTAGTATCGATACATGAGTTCACGTATCGATACACAAACTCATGTATCGATACATTTACACATTGTATCGATACCAATGGGAACATTTCAAATTTTTGGGTTGTTAGAGAATTGTATCAATACATGAGAACCATGTATCGATACATTTAGGAAAAATTATAAATTTTCCCCTATTTGTTATCCTTAAACCCCTAGAACTACGTCCTTTAATGCCACATCCGTGCATTTCTTTAATATGATCCATAGGCATTCTTAACCTCCTCAAAAATACTTTTTTGTCAGGCGATAGCTTACTAAAAATTAGCTTGGACAAAATAAGGTGTCTACACTTACCCCTCTTTAATCGTTGCTGAGAATCAAGAATAGGCAAAGACAAATACACACTATTTTGTCCGAGGTGGAATGACATTCCCAGAACACTTGCAAAGAAATAAATTTTAATTAATACTTCACTGTGATAAGTGCAATGTATTCACAGTGACCTTAATGTAAGTTTAAGTGAATTTTGTAGGGCTTGCCCTCCCTACTATGGTGTTAGGTTTTCTAAGGCTTGGCCCCCTTAGATAGATACAAAGTAATGTGGACTTTGATATGGGTGCCACCAACTTGTGTGGGTTTTGACATAAACTTGGGTACCACCAGCTTGTGTCAGTTTTAAAAAGGTGCCACTGATTTGTGGGTGTTGAAGAGGGTGCCACTAACTTATGGACTTCAAAAAGGCGCCACTGACTGTGGGCTTAGAAAAGGTTCCACTGGCTTATGGGCTTTGAAAAAGGTGCCACTGACTTGTTGACTTCGAAAAGGTGCCACTAACTTATAGGCTTTGAAAAGGTGCCACTGACTTGTGGGCTTTAAAAAGGGTGCCACTAACTTATGGGCTTTGAAAAGGGTGCCACTAACTTATGGACATTAAAAAGGTGCCACTAACTTATGGGCTTTAAAAAGGGTGCCACTGACTTATGGGCTTTGAATAGGGTGCCACTAACTTGTGGGAATTGAAAAGGCTGCCACTAGCTTATGGGCTTTGAAAAGGTGCTACTAACTTGTGGGTTTTGAATAGGGTGACTTTAACTTATGGGTTTTGAAAAAGGTGCCATAGACTTATGGGCTTTAAAAAAATATGCCATTGAGTTGTGGGCTTTCAAAATGGTGCCACTGACTTGTAGGATTTAAAAAATATGCCACTGACTTGTGGGCTTTGAAAAGGGTGTTGACAAAGTTTTTGAGAAAACTTTTAATACATGTTTTTCTTAACAAAAGTTTGATGAAAGGGTTTTAACACTAGTTCTTGACAAAGTTCTTGACAAAGCTTCTGACAAATGTTCTTGACAAAAGTTTTTGATGACTATAGTTTTTAGACAATAATATCTTGACACTGGCAATTTGATAGTAGTTTCATGATAAAAAAGGTTTTAACATGAGGTGATGAGAAGAAAAGAACCTTACCTAAATGACACTTGGTTTGCGAAGCTTAAAGTTCTTACTAGGAATTCCTTAGAGGTTCAACAAACCTGGCTTGAAGTGATATTGTAAAAATGATGATGTATGATGGTAATATGGGTGCACGATATGAAATGCTATCTTGGTTAAATGATGTGAAGTCTAATACGGGAGATAGCCATAGTTTCTTCCAAGTTATCCAGACTCTAACAAGGATTATGATTTTCTTGGTTCAACTAGGGATTGGAATTTTCCTAATTTCACTGGGATTATAGGTTGTCCCGATTCCACTAGGGGATACGACATAAAATCTATCACAGAAGGTAGCCATTGTGAATTATCCAGGCTCCATTAGAGATGTGATGTTTTGCTCGTCGAGTTATTCACCTATTTTCAAGATTTTGGATTATGGCATGTCATTCGTGAGGCTCAACCATTTTCCTGACAACTAAAAGGTATTGTCAATAATTTGGTGACTGTTTAACTGACTAAGTTCATGTCTCTGGTTTTGATAAGATTCAGATAGAATGCATGGATCAAATTTTGGTTTGCTTGAAAAGGTTTTTCTTGAGATATGGCTTATGAAAGTGAGAATTGGTTTGGTGTATGGTCATGTTGAACGAGTGTTTGGACGCTAGAAGTTCATGATCTTGATAATCAGGGCACGAGCAGAGTTCCCTGTGCTTTTCTTTTCCTTTCAATGCAATATCGAGATATCCTATGCATATTTCAATTGATTATCAAACATTATCAACTAAATGATGAGTGCAATGTGAATTATACGAGAGTTAAAAGAAACAAAGCAATATTTATTCATGACAACATAGAGATAGAACTCGATAAACTATTTGACAAATAAGTGATAGGGTAGTTAGGAGGATGATCTTTTAGGTGAAATATACCTCTAACAATCATGACATGGATGTTCTTTAGGTGCTTTTCAAGATATTTCTTGAGTAATGAATGTGACTAGCATAAGTTGATCTTTTGAAGATCTTTAGGATTGCTATGCATTGTCCTGTAGGTGCTTTCGGTTCATGTCCCATCAGAGTTGATCTTCTCAAGCTACCCTTGTGATTTTTTTAATCATAGTCGAGTTAGCTGCCTAAATGCCTTTTTTAGATTTTCATCTGGACCCCTTTTTTCTTTTGTTTTTTATAAAGACACTTTTTTAGGTTTTTGCCCTTTATGTGTAATATTTCTTGACGAAATCTGAGTTGATTAGGTTGGGCAAGGCATTACCATCCATTTCTGACAAGATTAGGGCCCCTTCGAAGAAGGTTTGCTTTACAACATACAGTCTTTCCCAATTGGGGGTGCACCGGCCTTGTGCATCTTTATGAATTAGGAGGATCTTCTTTAATACCAATTTGCCTGGGTGAAATTGTTGTGGGCGCATCTTTTTGTCATGGGCTTGGATCATGCATCTTTGATACATTTAACCATGGCAGATGGCTTTTATGCTTTTTTCTTTGATGAGGTTGAGCTGGTCATATCTGTTCTTAACCCATTTAGCCTCTTCAAATTTGATTTCCATCAAGACTTTAGGAGAAGGGATCTTGACTTTGATAGGCAATATAGCTTCCATCCTATAGACAAGAAAGAATGGGGTAGCGTCTGTGGAAGTGCAAACTAAGGTCCGACAAACATGAAGTGCAAAGAATAGCTTCTTATGCCAATCTTTGTAAGTCTTGACCATTTTTTAAACTATTCTTTTGATGTTTTTGTTGGCTACCTCAACTGCCCCTTTCATCTTTGGGCAATAAGGGACAGAATTATGATGCTGGATCTTGAACTGAAAGCAGACCTCTTACATTATTTTATTATTTAAGTTGTTGCATTGTCTGTGATAATTTGGTTTGGGAGGCCATATCTACAAATGTTGTCTCGCTTGGCAAACTTACAGATGGACAATTTAGGAATTTAGTATATGAGGTAGCCTCCACCCATTTGGTGACATAGCCAATTGCCACCAAGATGAAGCAATGCCCATTGGAAGTGTTAGGAGGCTTGGTCACATCTATACCTCACATGGAGAAGGGTCACGTGGCGATCATGAAATGAAATGGCACTGGAGGGACATTGATCTTGCTCACATAGATTTGCCACATCTTTCATTTCTTTAATATGATCCATAGGCCTTATGAACCTCCTCAAAAATACTTTTTCGCCAAGAGATTGTCTGCCAGCTTGCTAAAAATTAGCCCGAACAAAATTAGGTGTCTATAATCAATATAATCTTTTTTCTATTCTTGTTTGCTGCTTCTACTGCCCTATTCATTTTTGGGTTATATATTCCTGAATTATGATGCTTGACTTTAAATTGCACATATACACTTCACACACCATTTTGTTTTTTAAATTTAAAGCATTATCAGTAATGATTTTTTTCTAGGATTCCATATTGGCATACGATTTCTTTTTTGATGAATTTGCAAATCATTGACTTAGTTACATTTGCATAAGAAGTAGATTCGACCCATTTGGTAACTAATCTTCTACCGCCAGAAAAAAATGGTGCTTTTTTGAAGCATTCGGTGTAATAAGACCTATCATAACCATGCCAAGGCTGTAGCGACCTCATCACGTGCAACTATTATAGAGTTGTCTTAATTTTATCTGCATATATTTAGCATTTGTTACATTTATGGGCATACTTGATACAATCAGCCTCTATGGCCAACCAATAATATCCAAAGCTCTTGAGATATCTAGCAATCATATGTCCACTAGCATGCATTCTACATATCCCTTCATGGACTTTGTCGACAACCTCCCCCTGGAAAGTATCATCATAGACATGAGTGACTCACATAAATATAATGCATGGGAAGTGATAAAATTCTTGATGAGGATGTATCCTTTTATCGAGGCTTTTTTTTGTAATTTGGAAAGGGGATCATTTTTGTAACATGAGTGATTCCACTATCTATGTGGTCTAGAGATTTTTCATTTAGGTCTAAGAGTTAGTTACGCCTAAGGAAGTATCGACCTTCCTTAGATGCCCAAAATTGATAGCTTTTAGCCTTGTCTTCACTTACTTTTAATTTTGTCGATTTTAACTTGTCATTCTTTCAGCATAATCCCCTTTTATGCATGAATGTATGAAAAAGTAAATTGAGTTTTGAGGAAAACCTTAATCCTATATGCATCCCAAAAAAGTGGGAAACAGAGAGATTTTTGATGAACTGAGCTTCATATTAAATTTTAAAAACATGATACTTTGTATCAAGCATTAAAGGGATATTAACGCGAAGCACTACCTTTATGATTTTTTTAAATGATTTAAAAATATAAATGTAAAGTAGACAATACAAAAGAACTATGTTAGTGAGATGAAAAATATATAATACTGCATAAAATAAATCACACAAAAAAAGGGAAGAGGGGAAGGGATAATCAAAATGTATCTCCTAATTATCATCAATTATCTAGAAATAACCAAATTAGGAATTTTGAGATGTGTTTTGGATCCATTAGTTGTTTGAGGCAAGAAAATTGGGTTTGAATTTTGAAAAGGTTCATAAAAAGTCTAAGAGATAGAAATTTGTGTTTGTTGAAAATTTTTGAAAAAACAAGATTGGAAAATTTAATTTGGCAAAAATTGACTATTTCTTGACAAAAATGAGATTTTGACACTTCTTGACAAAAATTGATAATTTATGAGTTGAAAAAGTAAGAATTGATAAAATCAAAATTGATAAAATTTAGGACAATACTTGTGCCTTGATCTGACCTAGAGATAGGTTGACTCATGTTCTAAGACTCGATAGAGATTGGCCTGACTCCTTTAGAGGCATTTGCATGCTTTAAAATGGGAATTGAAGAAAATTGATTAATTTTCACAAATGATGAAATAGAGAACAACATCGTGTTATCCCTATTTTTATTTTGTTTCAAGTTGATCTTAAGGGGTCCAATAAGGTACCATTAGGAAAGTGACTTGATAAGGGTTAATATAAAAATATTTTCAGAAATCTTAAAACATATGTTTTCAGGTGGAAATAATTTTCTAAGTTGGGTCTAGTGTGACATTGATAGCATTGTAGGGGAATGGTTGATGGACTTTGAAAAATCATACTTGATGCATTTAGAATTGTTAAATTCAAAAAAGATACTTTTTAGAAGGAAACCTCATGAAATTTTTAGGAAAAATATTTTTAAAATTCAAAAAAAAATCTTTAGACAGGCCAATATGGCCTAAATAGAATGTAAATTGACGATTCCAAGGATTCCGAATAGCATTAGTTTGAAAAATCATAACCCCTCATCCAAAATGATTCGCGGGCAAACAAAATACTATCAAAAAGGTAATTTGATGCCTTCCATGGAAAAATATAAAAAAAATTCATGAAATTTTTCTTAGGTTTCAAAAATGATTTTTCAAGTTGTGAACACAAAGTTGCCAAGACAAAATAGGGGAGTTTTTAAGTTTTTTAGGCTTTCTAGAGCTAGACTTGGGTTTTGGACATTTAAATGTCTGTTACAAATAAGAGGTCAATGAAAATGGCTTCATAAGCTTATTCACATAATCCTGGAGTAATTTGGGATGATGGAACAACCTATTATCCATGTCACTAGCAAGGGGCTCTAGACGAAAGATCAAGGCACAAACAACTTTTGACAATCAAAAAGGACATTTTATTTTTCAAAATAGAACATTTAGCCTCCAAAAAAAAACTTGAATCCAGAAATGAAAATATTGAATTGTCCCCAAGATCGGAAGACTAATAATTAGAAAATCTTAAGCCCATGTTAATCTTTATTAATTAAGGTTGACATAGCTTAACTTAGAGTTTTTAGGAAATCATATTTTTGACAAGCAACAAACAAGCATTTTGACAAGCATTTAATCAGTTAAACATGACATTCATGACAAGTAAACATGAGAAGCACGTTCAAGCAAGCAAAGTAGACATTTATCCATGGAAATTAATGACAACATGTGAAGACAAGTATGAAAATGCATAAGTATGTTATCTCAATGGATGACATTAAGAAATATGCCATGAAAATGATACAAACATAACAAAGAAGAATAACTAGCTAGAATTTCATGATAGCATCAAAACAAATTTTCAAGATGAACTAAGCACATAAGAAAGAGGATACATGACTGAAGAGTCAATAAAACATGAAAATTCCTATGTCTACCACATCCAAAGCCATAATATGTATGAAGATCCTAAGACAAGGTCATGGTTAGCATGCTAAAACTCACTAAAATGATGGAAATGTCAAAACAAATAGATGGAGGGAGCAAAAGCTTTGAGAACCTTGTTGAACATAAAATGTTTTGAACTTATAGCTCACTTTCATGCCTTCTCTTGCTATGTTTTAACAAGAAAAGGTGACTAGGGATGAGCTTAAAGGCTGTTATATCAATGAATGAATGTTTTATGAGAAAAGCTAATGGTTATAGAGGGTTTTTGGAGGGGCTAAGGGAAAAGTGCCAAAATGAAAATTATTTTAGTGTAAATATGGATAAAAGTGCTTTAGGCTGAGCTCATAACGTATCTTATATAGTATTTAATCTTAGCCATCAAAACCTAGCAAGGAAAGGCATTTAGGACTTTTAAAGGATACTATGTGGTGAGTTATTGTAACAAGGAGCAACCTTTCAACATTTGATTGGTTGAGGGACAACTTTGGTAGTAGTAACGAACCATGCATGATCTAATATGGTGAGTAAAGTCAAGCTTGCCCTTCATCAATCCACATTATAGCATGAAATGCCCTTTTAAAAAGCTTAATGGACCATTCAAAAATGTTATAACCTAATGTCTAAAGGCCAAAAATGAAGTCTATATAATTTTTTAAGAAGTTATGTTTGATAGTGAATGATTTTTGGACCCAAGCCAAGATCAAGTTCATGTTTCAATGTCATGGTGAAAAGGGGTGAAAATAACATGAATTGGGCAAAATACACAAGATTGATCGATACATTGTATGATATATCTGGGTAAAAACCTAAAATGTATCATACAATAAAGATTGTATCAATAGATTTCTAGAATATATCAATACAATCACTTATGTATCAATACATTTTCGCCAAAAAAATTGAATTTTAGCTATGATATAACCTATAAGGATACAAATGGCTCATGTATAGATACATCAACTCATGTATATCAACAAAAATAGTAAGTTCTTGAATTTTGATGGTATAAAGGATTTATATCAATACTTAGAGGACATGTATTGATACATATACATAAAAATGTGAATTTTATGTACCTTTAACTCTCTAAACACCTCCACTTAGCTAGGAATGATGAATGGCTAACCTATACTTGCTCAAATGATCTTGATAACATCTCAAATAATGACTTTTGATGCTTTTTTTTATAATTTTTTATATAGTCCTTAGGGATTTTAAACCCTCCCTAAAAGAATGTTTTGCTTGGCAACATGTCACCCCACATTTTTTAATTTTTATTATTTTATTCTATTACCATTCAATTAAGTTCCAAGATGCTAGAAATTAGCTTAGACAAAATGGGATGTCGATAGATGTCTTCTATCACACTTCAAAAGCACCTGATCATGGCTTTTTTTTGTACAGGACCTTACATTAAAGGATGAAATTGATAGCATTCTCTTGATAAATTCTTCGATCATTTTTATTAGCATGATCTAGTTACTACCACTCGATTTACTAATAAATATCATCATACATGCTTGACCATCCCTTTTCATCTTCACATTATGGCAATAAGCAGGGATCTCATAAATACTCATCCAAATTGGCATCACCTCAGCCCTACCACTCACATTTATTATAGCAACAGAATAGCCAATGCATCAGTAATATGATTCTCTTCCCTAGGTAAGTGTTGGAAACTTATTTTCTCAGACTCCTTTAGCTGTTCGAGAATCAACTGCTTATAATGCATTTGCTTCCCATTGTGGGCTTCCTATTCACCTCGCAATTGATAAATCACTAGAGCTAAATCTAAGTACTTTTGTAAGGACTTCACTTTTGCTGAATGGCAACTTGCAATGCCATAACACATTTTTCATACACAACTATTTTATTGGTGCTATCAAAATTCAATTTGGTAGTGAGTAAGTAATGATCTCCATTTGGAGAAATCAATATCGCTCCCATACCATCTCCATTTGGAGAAATCAATATCGCTCCCATACCACACCCTACGGCATTGGTAGCCTCATCAAAGTACATCTTCTAAGTTTTATTTTTAGGTGACACTTCTTCCTCCTAAGAAATGCACATCAAATCTTCATTGAGAAAATCAAAATCCAATGGCTTATAATTTTCAATAGCTTGATTTGCTAGGAAATCAGCTGTGACATTACCTTTGATTAGTTTCTGATCCATGAAAACTATGTCAAACACTGAAAGCAACATTTGGCACCTTATGGTCTTTCCTACAAGGGTCAAAACTTCACACTGATAATTAGATATAACTTTGCTACCAACTAGGTAATGTGATAAAGCATACTACCATAGCATATATGCAACCTAAGCTAAGGTGCAACATATTTTGTCCACCAATGAATAATTAACTTTATAGTCTGTGAACATTTTGCTGAGATAATAGATCCCTTGCTCTTTCTTCCTTGTTTTATCATGTTGCCCTAATACCCAACTATTGTTGGAATTAACCACATAAGTGCATGCATCGCAATAAGTAAAATAGCGATAAAGTAGAGTGTCGATCAGATGAGAAATTAATAGTAAATTTACTAAGTACTAAAATTAAAACAACTTAATCTTATTCAAACAATCGATTAAAAATTACTAATAAAGATAATAATAATAATAATAATAATAATAACAACAATAATAACAACAATAAAGCAATAAATAATAAAACCCTAGTATTACAATTTTTCTCAATACTTTATTTGAATACAACCTTATTCTCTTAACTTGAATAATATTAGTGAGTCGTTAACCTAGAGTTCTAATATATTTATAAGTATCTTCTGATGATCTTATAAAAAATATATCTCTTAGTCAATTTACTATATTTCTATGCAATTGAATTAAAAGAAATTCATTAAGTTTAGACTCTAATTTGGTTACATATGGTATGCTCGTATATTCCTATCTAACATGCAGATTAATTCATCCTAATAAATGAATATTAAACATATGTCATTCAATCCAGGTCTAAGCATGAAATTCCCTTTTTCAAGTTGATTAAGGTTACCAAATCAATCTAATTAGAGATCAAGCAATTAGAAGCATTAAGAATAAGATCGAAAAAATAACTCAAATATCATTAAATCAAGAAAAAAATAAAATAATCCAAGCTGTATGTTGAATTCCATTGCAGCCCTAAAAATAAATATATAAAATATAAAACCAAGGAGTTTCACTATCATAAATAATACAAAAAAGATAAAAAGAGTAAAGAGAAAGAGAAAACTAAGATTGGCGTGATCTTTAAACTTTAAGCTCTTCCAAAATCTCTCTAACTTCTTGAATATTATAGTGGCTTCTTTCCTCTTCAAAAAACTAGAGCTAAACCCTAAGGGTGAAACTTGGTCTCCAAGTAACTTAAATATATTATTTTTGGAAATTACCAAACTTTATCACTTTTTTTTATTGAGTCACTTTACTGCTTGATTAAGTTATCACACTTTTAGAAATTCCTTTGGGTTTTGACCTACAAAAATATGAAAATTATTTAAATAATTAAAATTAAAATATAATAAAAGTAAATAATATTAAATTACAAACTAGTAAAAATAAATAAAATTTAAATGAAATAATACTACTATAAATAAAATTTAATTAAAAACCTCTAAGACTTAGCCAATTTAATATAACTCTATTTTATAGAGTTATCACACCCTTACACGTAAGATTTTGCTAGTCCTTGAGCAAAACAAAACAAAGGAAAGAAATAAAACCAAATGAATAAAACAAAATAAAAAATGAAACACTAATTGAGATAACTCAGATAATGATTACCATAATTTTCCTGGAAAGTTATCTCAATATCTCAATTCAAGGTAGATACAAACATAATTCAAATTCATGCTTCGACTCAATCATAAATCTCAATGCTTCAAGTGGATTTCCAATGTATGTATAAATGATCCCCTTACAAATCATTTCATGTAATCCGAATAAGTTTACGCTAATGCAAACTACGAATTAATGCTAGATTCTCATATGTTTGCTTTTCATCTCTCTCTCTACTAATATAGACCAACACCTCATCAAAGATCATGTAGGACTTTATTAAGCTTCTAATGTAAGGCTAGGGTAAAGGTAGGATAAAAGATATATATTAGTTAAATCACGCATGGACACTTTTTATTGTTTCAGATCTTTTATTGAGCCTTTCAGAATAAGTTTAAAGCACATACCCTTTTTTTCTTCTTTTCATAACATTTTCCTTTTCATGTTATTTTATTCATTTACACACTTTTGTGTGTTTCTTTTTTTTCTCTTTTTTTTTTTCAATTTTTTCTTTATTTTCATTTTCATTTTTTTCTTTTCATTTTTTTCATGCTTAACCAATACAACATAATTTAAACATGGTTCATAATATTTTCTGAAATAATTTCATGCTCATGCCTATGTAGTGAAGGTTGATCATGATTTTCCTTATTAGGCTACGCTAAATATATTTGGCAATCAAAAGAAAAGGGTATATCAATTAGGCTTAAATGGGGTAACTAACGACAAATATATGAAGGTAGGATTAGAAAGGCTCAAACAATCCAAAGATAGCCTAAATCATCTCTTTAACTTAGTGTTGTCTAGGATTTTGCCTCAAAAGAGAATCAATAGGCTTCTAGATATAATTATAATTTAAATCAACATAAACAGCCTTCAAATAAGCAATACAAATCAATGCATACCTAGAATTTTCAAAATCACATCCTAATAATGAGAAAAACAAAAGAATATAATAAAAAAAATAAATCATGTTTATACTTTCTCAATAATAAAGATAAATCAATAACTTAGTTTTTATCATTAGATAAGGATCTCATCATATTAATTACAAACATCTCAATCATACTAGACTCTTAAGAAAAATATGCAAAAACAAAGAAAAAATTATGCAAAAAAAAAAAATTATGCAAGATTCAACTAACCTAGACTAATTCGACACTAACAAAATAACTACACAAAAACTTATTATGAGAATTAACCATGTAAGTGTACGTATCGCAACAAGTAATATAGTGATAAAGGAGAGTATCGATCCCATGAGGAATTAATAGTAAATTTATTATGTGCTAAAATTAAAACAACTTAATCTTATTCAAACTATTGATTAAAAATTACTAATAATGATGATGATGATGATGATGATGATAATAATAATAAAGTAATAAATAATAAAAGCCTAAGATTACAATTTTTTTCAACTCTTTATTTGAATAAAACCCTATTATCTTAGCTTAACTAATAATAATGAGTTGGTGACCTAGAGTTTTAATTTATTTATAAGTATCTTCTGATGGTCTTATAAAAATATCTCCATTAGTCAATTTACTATATTCCTATGCAAATTGAATTAAAAAAACTCATTGAGCTTAGACTCTAATTTGGTTACATATAGCATGCTCGTATATTCCTATCTAACATGTTGATTAATTTATCCTAATCAATGAATATGAAACATACATCATTCAATCCAAATCTAAACATAAAATACCTTTTTCCAAGTTCATTAAGTTACCTAATCAATCTAATTGGTGATCAAGCAATTAGAAACATTAAGAACAAGATTGAACAAACAACTCAAATATCATTAAATTAAGAAAATAAAATAAAATAAAATAATCTAAACTACATGTTGAGTTCCATTGCAACCCTAAAAATAAATCTAGTTCACAATAAATATATAAAATATAAAACCAAGGAGTTCCACTATCATAAATAATACAAGAAAGATAAAAAGAGTAAAGAGAAAGAAAAAACTAAGATTGGCCCGATCTTTGATCTTTAAGCTTTTCGAAAATATCTCTAGCTTTTTTAATATTATAGTAGCTTCTTTCTTCTTCAGAAAACTAAGGAAAATTTAAATTATAGAATATTTTGGATTTTTGTGATCTCCCTAAGTCTAATCCTAGATGTCCTATTTATAGGCAAAACGCTAAGGGTGAACTTGGTCTCTAAGTAGCTTAAATATATTATTTTCAAAAATTGCCAAACTTAATCACTTTTCTTGATTGAGTCCACTTTACTTTTTGATTATGTTGTTGCACTTTTAGAAATTCCTTTGGGTTTTGACCTACAAAAATATAAAAATTATTTAAATAATTAAGCAATTAAAATATAAGAAAAATAAATAATACTAAATTCAAAACTACTAAAAATAAATAAAATTTTACTAAAATAATACTACTATAAAAAAATTTAAGTAAACATTTCTAAGACGTAGCTAATTTAATATAAATAACGAGACCAAATAGATCTATTTTATAGAGTTATCGCTAACTCATTCACCTTACAAACACTGACAAATACAAAATCAAAGTTCATCTTGACACTGGTGGTACTAATACGAGTAAATTGCAAAGATAATGCTTAACCTTTTCTAACACTTCCTATAGCATTCATATTTCCATTCACCAACTGAAGTAGCTAAACAATTGAGTCACTTATCAGCAAGTTGAGATATAAATCTAGTAATGTAGTTCAGTCTATCCTAGAAATTTCGTACCTCATTTTATGCATAAGTTGGTGGCAAATCCCAGATCTCTTTAACATTTGTAGAATTTATTTTTATTCCTTTTCACTAACAACAACGCCTGACAACTTTTAAAAGGTAATGTTAAACTTACATTTTGCCGGATTGAGCTTGAGCTGGAACTTTCTTAACCTTTAAAACAACTTTCTTAGGTTTCCAACATGCTTATTTTCTTTAGGAAACTAAGAAATCATGTTATCTATAAACACTTCTATTTCCTTATGCATCATATCATGGAACAGAATCACCAGGTCTCTTTGATGCATTGCCCCAATAGTCTTTAAGTCAAACGACATTACCTTATAACAAAATGTACACCACAAAGACACAAATGTAGTTTTTTTTTCTATGTCCTGTTGTGCCATCTTAATCTAATTATAACCAAAAAAGCCATCTACGAAGAAAACAATGAATTCTTTGCCATATTTTCAATCAATATATCTATACGATGTAGTAAGAATTTATCTTTTAGGCTGGCCTTATTTAAGTCCTGATAATTAATGCACATGCATACTTTTTAATCCTTCTTTAGGACAGGCACAATTTTAGCCGCCCATTTGGAATATTTAGCCAATTTTAAGAATAAAACATTTTTCTATTTCTTCATTTTTTTCTTTTATCTTTAGAAGCATCTTAGGCTTTATACTTTTCAACTTCTATTGCACCTGTTTGCACCCAAATTTTAGTGGAAGCCTATGAATTACTATGTTTGTATCCAATCTTTATAGGAATCTATATTTTCAACAAAGTCCAGCCTCATGCATGGAAACATTTAAAAAATTTATAAAAAACATAATTTAGGCAGCAAAACAATAAATAGAAAAAAATTAGACTTCTTTATTGATATAGTAGGTAAGGTTTTAAATGTGATAAACATAATTGAATTAAATCTAAATTTAATTAGCCATATGATGAAAGATTATCTAATATGAAGATATCGTAATCTTGAGTTTTGCATATTTGAAAGATTCCCAAATATGAATCAATAAGCTTTCTGAAAGGTAATCCAAAATCACAAGTAGTGTAATTGCGCTACCTCCAATTGTGATACACATAGACAGCAATTAAAATCTTCGTTGGCCTGGTGGTTCTTCAGTGCTAGCCAGATAGCTTCTAAGTAACAACTAAACGATAATTTGGTGAGGTTTCAAGATCCAAAAATATTCGAGAACAATTCCCTACCTTTGCCATAAAAAAGAGGAAGAAATAACTCTTCGAGAATATGGCTATTTTACACATATGCAAGAAACTAAATCCAAAAATCATAATTTTTTATTTTGAATCATAAAGATAGAAGACTGATTTTAAACCTCTATTGCAATCAGGAATGATTCTCTCGACTACTTGGAATATGAACTAGCAGAATACTTACCTTAAAGTAGTAGGGCTTAGTGCAATACGCTTTAGGAAAAACTAAAAATTCTCGCCTACAATTTTTTGATAGCTTTCTTGTTCCCTAAAGGACTTAATGTTACATTTATAGGCCTTTTGGACTAGGTTTAGATGTTTAATGATAAAGTAGACCCATTGGAAATGAACCCTATAGGTGGCACCACTTTAAGTGTTAGTTGGAGCCCAATTAAAACTAATTTTAATTAGCTTATCCAAGATTGGGCCTTAGCAGTAACATGTAGGCCAATAGCATACAAAGGATGGCTACACCATGTGCATAGCCCATTAGTAAGCCCAATTAGGAGTAGTTCACAACTAAACTCCCTTGCCTTATTGGTTTAAAGCTTTTAGGCCGAAACTTAATTCACATTCTGGATAATTTAACCCATAATTAAATTTCTAACCCAAAGTAAAAACAATTTTTCCTTCATATGAATAATATTAAATAATTGATTAGATAATTATCAAATGATATTTTTATTTTCCAAATACAAATATTTGGCTTATTCAATATTTTTCTTTAAAGCCATGTCACACTTAAACATTTTTGTGTTAAGACTTTCTTGTCATATATAT
>JAQSVH010210496.1:21667-43234 GCA_029448705.1 Adansonia digitata
ATATATATTAAGACATCTCTAATTAGATTTCACAAATCTAAATTATGTCTTAAACCATTCTTAATTGAACTTATTCAATTAAGTCCTCTTAAATTTATCTTCTATTCAATTAAGTCTAACTTAATTGAGCATTAGATTTAATTTAATAATTCTATTTAATTATGTATGGCCTATTACGTTCTTAATATGTTGGCAATGAACATAAACAATCTTATTAATCATGTTCATAGATCAAGAGTGAGATCCAGTAGCCATCATGATGATAAAATGTTGATAAAATGAAACTTGACTTCTTCAAAACCTTTTAGTAAAATCAGCATATCAATGTACTGCGGTCCTTTCACCATATATCCCTGATTGAGGATAAACATGGTGCAATGTCTACTCAAACCCTTACCATATTAAGTCTTGTAACTCATGGTTAATGATCATGAATATATAAGGAACTATTCCTAATAACTTATGATGCTCTGGCCAGAGACTTTAATTTGATTAACCATAGTCAAAATCGTTTAAAATATGTCTCTGATATCGTTCGAGTGGTGAATCCTCTCTAAATAACTTATTCATCTTTAGTATGTTTCATGTCATATCCAAAACCACCCTTATTTGGTATCCATCCATTGTTGACCCATTCTTGGTGATCTTTAAGTATAATACTCTACATATAAGATGACCTGGTATCATAAGTCTAGGGACTAATAATACAGATCACATATGAAAACATCTTTCATAAACACTTGAGTGACCTGTACTAAATAAAGTTCTCTTTCAGCTAAACTAAACTTTTTTTCGCAAAACAAAACCCATATGTTATCCCCAAGTTGTAAGAAGTCTCAGGGTAGTGAGTAATCAGATTAGAAACTTTATATAAATAATCTATAAACATAACAATGAAAGCAAATCAAACAAACTAATCTAGATTCCCTAGATAAGATCCTCTTGCATGGTCTCGACTAATCTTTAAGATCAAGAAACTTGAAGAACTATTTATGATTCAAGCATACCTTAATCTTGAGAGTTATTTAGCAATTTCATGATCCACGAACACAAACACTGAGCCAAATAGTTTAGGGTTTAAAATTATAAGTTTGTCTTAGCCAATGTAAACTCATTCAAATTGGGCCTAAGTAACTATTATTTATTTTAGACATATAAGCCCATTCTTAATTTAATTTTTACCAATCACCTTATATGTGTGATCCATTAGGCCCTCATCATATTGGCAATAAATAAAAAAAAGGAATATTTTATATGTATAAACCAAGATTGACATCTAGAAATGAATCATGGCCACCTAACATGCAAGGAGTGTCAACATGGTTTTGACAAGCCCTTTATTATTCAATATCTCAGTGTAACAAATATTCATTATACATCCTGTAATTAGCAAAGTATGTAATCCCTATGCATTAACTCCATGATCAATATTGCCTTGGCCAAGGACTTTGAGTTAACATAGGCCAGGTACATGTAAGATATTGTCTCATCATATCACTTGAGGTGAGAAGTCCTGTGTGGATCACTTAGTCGCCTACCTTATGATACATGCTCCATGGAAAACCACCCTACCATAAGCATCCATCTATTATGGACTCATTCATGATGGAATCAAAGCATGACACTCCTCATATAAGATGACCTAGTGTCAGAAGTCTAAGGATCACTTGCACTATTGACACATAAGGATATTTCCATAGAAACTTGAATGAATTACTAAATGGAACTCTCATAGTGGGTCATGTTCGGTGAACTTGTTACCATAATAAGCACTCCATGATGTCCCTAAGAATCTTTATACGTCAACTTATAAGATCAGTTACATGTATCATAAGTATGGAGGCTTACATATGCTAGTCTTTATGCATTGTTAATACCCTATCTTGACAATACGATGACCAAGAATATTTTTAGAAACACAGCTTTGATGTATTGAGATATCAGAATTGTAACTCTTTACGATTCCCTTATAAGGCTAATTTATTTCATGGGCTTTATCTACATAAGATATTTATAACAATTATGCAATGAAACCTTATGGATAACAAAACACCTTTACAACATGAGTTAAATATAATGTATGATTACATAGAATCACTAAACGCCAATGCCTTACAAGTAGCAACGATTGGCTTGCAAGCCTTACAATAACAATCTCCCACTAACACTAAAGCTAATTGCTCATATGTCTAAGTTTCTTGCCCTTTATATGATGATCATGTTTTTGTTGGAATAGAACTTTAGTGAATAGATCAGCTAAATTTCTGGCCCTTTATATGACAATCATGTTTTTGTTGGAATAAAACTTTAGTGAATAGATCAGATAAATTCTCCTCAGTGAGTGCTCATTGCATATAACATCATGTCTTTCAATAATATCTTTAATGACATGATATCATTGTAACACATGTTTAGATTTGTGATGTGACCTTGCTTCCTTAGCTTGCACTATGGCTCCACAGTCATCACAATATCAGTGCTTGGAACCATATCAAGTTCATCAAATGAACTTATCCATCCAAACTTCCTGCAACATGGCCTTACAAGTAAGGATGTATCCAGCTCAGTTGTTTGGTCTATATTTTTTTCATGTTTGAAGCCTTTCCAACTGACTATATCACCAATAAGGGTAAATACAAAACCACTTTACAATGTGCTATCAACCTAATCAATTGGAAGCCAGCATCAATATAACCCCAAACAAAGAATTCAACCTTTCTATATGTGTCATTCCATCTAATTTCTTAGGACACAACTCTTTCGAGTAATGTACACCATGTACCATAGTTAGGTACCCTCTCTTATACTATTCCATGCTAAAACTTTTTAGCTCCTTACCTATGTAAGTGGATTAGGATAAGCCAAGTAGTCTTTTCGATCTATCTATATAGATCTTCATTCCCAAAATATATGCAGCTTCTCCAAAATTCTTTATGGAGAATTTTTTGGATAGCCAAACATTAATGGCCTGCAACATTGGTATATTATTTCTTATGACAAACATGTCATTAACATATAGCACTAAGAAAAAAAAATATCTTGCCCTTTTACCTTTTTATAGATACATGGATCATTGGGATTCTTTACAAAGCTAATTGTTTAATTGCTTCATCAAATATGATATTTTGACTCTGTGAAGTTACTTTAACCTAAATATGGACTTTCTCAATCTACATATTTGATTTGGATTTGACTGGGTCAGGGTGCGTTGACTATCCCTACCACACAGAGGTATGATTTAACTTAACCATATATAGTTCGCCATATGGGCCGAACCATGTCAAGCCATACCAAAATGCTATTAGATTAACATAGATAATAAGATACTTAGGAAAACACTTCTTACCCATTACTCCTCTTGATGATGAATGAACTTTATCACTAATGCCTTTTCTCCCTGAATTATGCCATCCATTGTAATAATACTATAGGGGCATGTTGTTATACTGTTTGATCAATAATTAATGTCTTTTTTCCATTCACAAGAGATAACATTCAAATATTATCACTTAACATCTCTTATAAGGCTAGTATCACCTCTCAAGGAAATAAACCTACTTAGATAAGTGATTATGCTACCTAACTAGTGGCTTGGAGCCCGTTAATCATTAGACAATGATAAGCATGTACCTAACGCCCTTAGAGTCATCAAGTTTTCTTATTGTAAGCAACCACCTAAAAAACCTTCATGCTGTCAATAGATGGCTTGACATTAGCTTGTAATTACAGTGACAAGCGATTATCACTTGTCACCGTCTTGAACATTAACTTTCATCCCTATGGGACACTTATATTTGAGGCATACTAGGTATGCTATCTGCATAAGTCTAGGTTTAATAGGCAAAACATCTTTACCCATATTGTTTCCATGCTTGCCTTAAGGCATCACGATGCCACCGGGCATTTTATTCTATGATTTATTTCTTGTCTTTAATACATTATTAACTTGGTGTTTCGTTTATTTATTGTCTTTGCTACACGCATCATATCATTTCATATCATTTTAGGACAGTTAATTCCAAAAGCAGTGTCCATAAAAAAGTATCTTACCATCATAAAAGTATAAGCTAAATGTTTTGAAGATTTTGAGATAGTTAAAATTGAGTTAAAAAGGGAACAGAGAGAGTAGGGATAATCTTTGGCCCAGATAAATCTTAAAGATCCTAGAATAGGCTAAAATGGTTTTTAGGCAATTCAATCTTCAAGAGCAAAGAGATGTATGGAATTGTTAAGATGAGTATGTGTGGAATTGTCAGGATGAGATTGATAAGGTAATTTTTACAAAAGACTATAAGGATATTGCTCTATTGGTCTAAGTCAAAGTTGACTTCGGATTACTATATGTTGCTATACAATTTTGGAATCTTGTATATAGGTGTTTCATTCTCAACGGACATGATCTGGTCCTTATTATAAAAGAGTATGCAACCATTTTTAACATCTGAAAAGCTTAATTCAACAAAATTTACTTTAAGTCGACAAAATCTGTATCCCTCAAGAAAAAGTTAACCAATATGCTTAAAATTAGAGAAACTGGGTGAACTCATATCTAGTCGAACCAGGGAATGCTACATGTATCACATGGAACAATTTGAAATCTGTTATGGGTACTTAAATCGATAAGAAAAAGATGCAAGATCCCTTCACATTGGCAATCTATGGCCTGATCATTTCATTCAAGGGCATTGGGACACATAAAGATTACCATGGTAGATATTTGCTCAAAACTATTTTACAGTATCAGTCTTACTCCTACCATCACAGTAAAGATTATCTGGTCCTTAAACTTTGGGAGAAAAAGAGGTAAAGCATGCTTCATCAATGCTGGTTAATGTTATATGTATGGCTTTTTAGTTTTTTAGGGTAAAAGATCTCTGTAGTCATACATACTGAATTTTAGTCCTTTCACCAAGTTCTTGGAAAAAAAGTGGCTACAGTACCACCAAAGATCAATGGATTGCAAAGTTTTAAGATATGAATGCCAATGAAGTGACTTGGATAGTTCTATCCGATTATGTATAAATGCAAACCATTTCATTAGATACCTCTTAATGTTTATAGGGAAGCATCGACTACCCTCTACTCGTGGCTTTATAATAATTTGATTACCGATTATTTGTCCCTATCACTTGCGATCTTTGTATGCTAAATTGTGAATATAGAGGGAATGGTTACACAGGACAGGTGTAAAAGATCTTTAACGAATAGTGAAACACCTGTCGAATCATGATTGGAAAGAGAGAAAAATAATGACTTTGACCTATAAAGAATGGATAGCTAGGTGAGTTAATGACACCATATTATTGCCTACTAAAGAAATCCCTCATGTTTTGACAAAACAACCCAATATTTAAGATCTTAATCCTAAAACATGAATTTGAATAAGCAAAAGCTGCTTTCACTAAAGAAATTCATTAATTGCAAGAAAAAAAAGAGCCTGTGGGAGCATGAGTGTTAGGTCAAAGAAGGGTAATACATGACCTTGTTAAGATGAAAAATGCCATCAACGAAGATTATTAGGACTGAAAGGATGACTACATGGCTCTTTGGAAGGTAAAAGAATACTAGGGAAGTAACAAATCCCTAACTAAATGGAAAACTAAGCTTGTTAATAACTTAAAGCTTAGAAGGCTTAAGTAAAGACTACTGTAGAAGTACTTACTAAGACATGCACAATTACGTTGGTTTATCAAAAAAAAAAAAAGTAAAAGCTTCATAGCTGGAGAGCAAGTTCTTTAAAAAAGAAGGGTTGAGAGTGAAGTATTAACTACATGGATTATGGAGTTAGAGCATGCTATTCAAGTCCAGCAAGATCAAGTTAAGAAATTGTCAAAGACTCATAAAAAATTGCACATAATTGGATCTTAGCCAACCAACCCCGATCAAAGTATAAAAATGTCTCCAAAACCTCATTGAACAAATCTGCATGGTTCAAACTAGCGCATATGACATGGTTGAATTAGCCAAATCTGTGAGGCTAGACTTTATTCCTATAGGAGATAATGGATAAGAATTGTTAAACTTTTTGAATCTTGTAATTAAATAATGTAATAGTGCGTGATATTTTCAAATTTGATTACTTTTAAGCTTTGTAGGTTGTAATTAATGCTTCGCTCGAATAGAAGATACTTATTCTACAGTTATAGCCAAAATCTAACTATTTCTTGCATTTGCATGCATGATTCAATTTGTTTAATTATGTTTCTTCCATAATATTATCATATGTATATGATTTCATCTTTATTCTTGCATACATCACATTAATCATATTAATAAGTCTATTTTGGCATCATTTTAAAATGTAAGGATCTTCAAAACATGGAATTAAACACCTAACACCAGTATGATACCTATCTGCATCAGAAGGTAATACAGAATGATCATTAGGCTCATATTGAGAAGCCTGAAATTATACATTGAGAAGCTTAAAAGCAAATGCTTCATAAGATTGATGAACTAAAAAGTTAAGTTGCAAAATTGACAAAACTAATGGTTGCTGCCCTAAAGGAAAAGGCAAGCAAATATCATTGATAAAGCAAAGAAACCAACCAATCTTGAGGTTAATCCGAATAGGGGATTGAGGTCATCAATACTCTTGAAGAAGCATCTTAAAAATTGTCACCCCCAACAAAACTGATCCCGCTTACCCAACCTTTCATCTATATAAACCCTATGACAACACCACATTTGGCTCAAGGATATCATGGCATGAACATGGGATCATCACTAGCAAATCCTTTAGTTTCAGACCTCGATGAGCAAATAAAATAAAAAAAAATAGCTAGTTCAAAATGTGCTAAGACTGTTGAAAATGGAATTAAGTACAAGCTATTAGAGAAATACCTCAAAGCTCTAGAAGGGAATGATAAGTTTAGAATTATGGATACTAATCCTTAGACCTGGTTTTAAACCTTGTTATCCCACCCAAATTCAAAGTATCCAATTTTGAAAAATACAATGGGACCATAAACCTTACCACACATGTCTGTACGTACTGCTAGAAGAGGGTTAGGCATAAAAATATGAGAAACTATTAATACACTATTTTCAAGACAGCTTAACAAAGGCCGTTACACATGGTATATAGAGCTTAACCCAATCAAAATTTAATCGTGGGCAGATTTGGCTCAAGTTTTCCTGGATTAGTATAAGCATGTATCTAATGGGGCTTCGGATTGTCCTTCCTTATAAAACATGGAAAAAAAAGCTATTAAAATCTTCAAATAGTATGCATAGTGGTGGTGGGAAATGGCAGCCAGGTTCACCTTCCATTAACCAAAAAAAAAGATGATAGTCATGTTTGTTAGCACTCTGCGAGCTCCTTACTATGAGAAATTAGTAGGGAATGCTATGAAGAATTTCACTGATATGGTGATATTCAGAGAGATGATTGACAACGTCATGAAGACTAAAACAACATCTCAAGAGGGGAATAATCCAGTTCTAGCCAAAAATCTTCTACCAAAGGCAAAGATAAAAAGATGAATATTGTTAGGAGAGCCTTACGAAGATTACGCAAAATTTTTACATGTATTTCCCTTGCATGGAATATCTAGGCTTTAACCTATATGCCCAGTTCCACAACTGGTATGCTCTACTAGATTCTATCCCACTATGAATCTTTCATCAAACCCAAGTTAAAATACTACTCAGAATACTTCGTCTCACAACTAAAGTAACACCAGAGCATTAAAACAATCAAGAAGCCCCTTAGGAAAGAAAGCATTTCAATCCGCTTTCTTATTTTTATAAAAAGGTTTATGCTTGCTTATTGGGAGGTTGATTGGTAGCTCTAGTATTTATAACTCTAAGGTTGCCTTTTTATCCTAGGTTATATGATGAGATCGCATATTATGAGTACTATGCTAGAGCACAAGGTCACATCATTGAAAATTGCACTTTTTTTAAGAGAAAAGTTTAAGGCCTACTAAAAAGGGGCATGATCAAAATTGAGCAAAAGGTATGTTAAAGCTAATCCACTCTTGAGCCATGTAAAACTAAGAGCAAATGTTGTGATTAATGGAAAACATTGTTCGGTCAAGAAAAATGTTGAAAAGATTAAAATGTCAGCAAGTAATGTATAAGAGGCACTCATAAAGGTTAGGTTATTAGGCCGACATCAAGATGAAAAGCTTGCCAAATCCAGCTATTACCATTATGGACAAAAGCATATTTTGCAAATTAAGATTAGTCCAAAGGATAATGGACCATTCAAAAATTAAGTTCTATGAAGAATAGAAGGAGGACATAAATATTTCCCTTAATGCTACAAAAAAAAATAGAAAAGTCCCCCTCTATGAGGTTAAAAGAACATTTATCCTATTTGTCAATGAACTAGATACCAAAATAACACCTATGCATCTCCTCCAAGAATGATTTTTCAGCTTTCATCTTTATTCCCATACAAAGAGGATAAAGCATTGCTATGAGAATACAAAAGGCAAGTAGTGATGACTAAAGAATCTAGCCAACAAACAGCTGATGTTGACCTCACAAGAATAAAGCATCTAACCCATAATGGTAGATGCTATGCCTTAGCTACACCCAAAGCCAAATCCCTCAGTAATTCAAACATCAAAGGTGATGAGGAAATAGTCAAAAGTGATTAAAGAATCAGCAAATGAGAAAGAGGCTATGGAATTTCTTAAATCCATCAAGCAAAGCGAATATAGCCTTATTGATTAGCAAAATAAGCAACCAGCTAAGATATATGTGCTATCATTGCTTTTAAATTCTGATGCTTATGGAAAGCTCTATTCAAAGTCTTGAATGAAGCTTATGTCCCATCTGACATTGCAATAGGCTAATTAGAACACTTAGTGAGCAATATTACTGTAGTTAACTAAATATCTTTCAATGAAGGTGAAATACTTCATGGAGGTAGAGGGAGTTAGAAAGCTCTAATAATTACCACCTATTGTAAAGGAAGCTTGTTGCCAAAAGTTCTAATCAATAACTATCGACCTTGCACATAATGCCTTCAACTTGCTTGAACAAGCTTCCTATTGACATTTCTTATATCAAGCGTAGCTACAAAGTGGTAAAGTGTTTGATAAAACATGTAGAGAGGTCATTAGAAACATCACTATCCCATTTTAGATAGGGCCATGCATGTGAAAAGTGGATTGTTATGTGATAGAAATTGCTATACAATTGCTTGCTAGGGAGACCTTAGACCTATTCCGCAGGAGTAATACCATTTTCATCGCATTAGAAATTAAAATTTGTCAAAAAAAAATAAAGTTGCCACCATTGATAGTGAGGAAGATACTATCGCCACTATTTCTACAAACACCTCCTATTGAGCCTGATGAAAGTATACTAAAATCCTTTTTTCAATCATTTGAGTTTGTTAATGCCACCTATGTCACGAAGGTTTACCCCTGATTATGCCTTATGGAACATGTAGAGACGTTATTGGGAACATCACTATCCCATTTTAGATGGGGCCATGCACGTGAGAAGTGGATTGCTATGTTATGGACATTGCTCCATCATACAATTGCTTGCTAAAGAGACCTTAAACCTATTCCGCAGGGGCAATACCATTTTCATCACATCAAAAATTAAAATTTGTCATAAAAAAATTGCCAACATTGATGGTGAGAAAAATACTATCACCACTACTTCTATGGATACCTCCTATATTAAGCTTGATGAGAGTATACTAAAATCCTTTTTCCAACTAGTTGAGTTTGTTAACGCCACCTATGTCACGAAGGTTTACCCTTGATTATGCCTTATCTATCAAAAAGTACCCGCATAAGTCTCTAGTTGACTATCAGTAAGGGTGTCCAAGTTGGACAGGGGCTAGGAAAGCCTCTACAAGGGATCTCTAAAGCTTTGAAAGTCACCCATCAAATTGACAAAAGGGGTCTAGAATTCAAACCTAATACCACCAACAGAAGAAATAAGCTCAGAAAGCATAAAAAAAGAGAATGGCCCATCTAAAAGGTCAAGATCTAGAATATGAACTAATGGTGTTGTTACCGCTATAAGAAAGTTTTCACTCAAAAGAACACATTAATCTGAATTAAAAAAGATCTATGGCTCTATATCAATGCAATTAATAAGCTAAGAACTTTAAAAATGAGCCATGAGACTAGATTGTGCATTCTAGGATTTATTTCAAGCATTTAAATTGAAATAAAGATTCATGTACTATTTAGATTTAATTCGAAGTAATGCTATAAACTGTGCTATATTCTTTTGCCTAAAAGCATTGTAAGATCTTTTGTATGGGTGTACTTTTATCAGGCATTATTAATAAAAATGACTAAGCATTTTGCAGTCCATCTTATGTCCATCTTCATTTTTTGTCAAATCTTAGACTTTCTTTCTCCTCTTTGTATTTTTTTGCCTATATTGTTTTTCTTTATATTTTTAGGCACCCAGATGAAAATGACATGAGTGTTCATACTAGGATTCCAAAAATTGATTTCAACCAACCAATCTACACTGGTGAGGTCAAATCTGAGAGAGATTTAAAGGAAACTGATGTTTTACCTAATTTGTTGAGATTAATCAAACAAGAAGAGAAACAAATCTTACCCTATGAAAAGCCTACTGAAATCGTGAACTTAAGAAAAAAGAAAATCGAAAAGAGGTCAAGATAAGAACCTCTATAATCCTATCAACCCAACCAAATTGATCAACCTCCTTTAAGAATATCGGGATGTATTCGTCTAGTCTTACCAAGACATGCTTGGGCTAAACATCGATATAGTAGTTCATAGACTTATCTCAAAATTCAAGTGCAAACTAGTACAACGGAAACTTAGGAGAATGAAACTAGGTAGGCTTTTGATGATTAGAGAAGAAGTAAAAAAGTAATTTGATGTAAGATTTCTTGAAAAAACCAAGTATCGTAAATTGAGCAGATGTAAAATTTTTTAATATACATAGATTACATGGACTTGAATTAAGCTAACCCTAAAGATAATTTTTTTGCCTCACATCGATACCTTAGTGGATAATACCACTAAAAAGTTCCTATTTTCCTTTACGGATGGATTTTTAGGGCTATAATCATATTAAAATGGCACCCAAAAACATGGAAAAAACCACTTTTATTACCATGTAGGGTAATTCTGCTATAAGCTTATGCCTTTCAAACTTAAGAACCTAGGGAAACTTACAAAATGATAATGGTGATGCAATTCCATGATCTAGTGCACAAAGAAATAAAGCTCAATATGGATAATATGATTGCCAAATCCTTAAAAAAGATTAAACAACTTGCTAATCTCTAGAAACTCTTTAAATAGCTGTGCAAATATTAACTCAAACCAAAGCTAGCTAAGTACACCTTTGGTGTTACCTTCGACAAGCTATTAGGCCTTATTATGAGTGAATGACAAATAAAGATCGATCCCAATAAAGTAAAGGCTATCCAAAACCCTCCACTATTGCGTACCCAAAAAAATTAAGGAGTTTCCTCGAGATATTGAATGATATAGCTAGATTCATATCCCACTAACCAAGAAATGTGATCTGATCTTTCGTCTACTTTGAAAATAAAACCTTGGTGAATGGGCTGATGAATGCCAACAAGCTTTTAACAAGGTCAAGTATTACCTATCAAGCTTGCTAGTATTTGTTTTGTCAATGCCTGATTAACCACTAATCTTATATCTATCAGTTTTTGATAAGTCCATGGGCTCTTTATTGGATCAACATGACAAGTTAGGAGAGAAAGAATAAGGTATCTACACCCTTAGTAAGAAATTCACATAGTATAAAAATAACTATTCCATAATCAAAAAGTTATGTTGTGATTTGGCTTAGATGACTTACACTCTATTAAATACCTATGCGAGGCTTTTGCTTTGTTAGGCAAATTAGCCCGATGGCAAGTCTTTCTTTCTAAATATGACATTGTTTATGTGAGTCAAAAAGCCTTCAAAGGTAGCGCAATAACTTAGTTCTTACTATAAACCATTAAACTTCAAATTTCTAAATAAGGATGTAATGTACATATCCAAAGCAGAAGAGGGTATTGATTGCAGCCAAACTTGAAAAATGTATTTGAAGGACGTTCAAATGCATTAGGACATAGAATTGGTGTTATTTTCATGTCACCCAAAACAGATTATTATCCTTTCACTGCCAAACTAGACTCGACTATACTAATAACATAGAGGAACATAAAACATGTATTGGGGCACCAAGCTACCATTTAGAGGGGCATTAAAACTTTACAAGCTATAGGGACTCCGCCTTATTAATTTATTAACTTAGAAAAAAATAGGAAACACAGGATACTAAAACAACAATTTCATGAAATCAGCTTTTGGCATTTACTTTAGGAAGACAACCAAGTGGCAGATACTTTGGCAACCAGGCCTCTATGCTAGAAGTAACCCGAAAGTCAAAAGTTACACTCATCCAAATGAGTATTCACGAAACTCCTATCTACTACCATAGCGTAGAGGAAGAAAAGGATGGGGTGCCATGGTACTATAACATTTTTCATTATGTTCGAGACCGACAACACCTAGAGGATGCTACAAAAACTAACAAACAAGCCATCCAATTTGGATGTGAAGTCCTACATAAGAAAGGCTGGGATCAATCGTTACTCTGATGTATAGGCACCCCTAAAGCTAAGAGAATCCTAAAAGAGGCCCATGAAAGAATTTATAGTACTCATGCTAGCAGACATAGAATGGCTAAACAAGTCATGAGGTCTAAATATTATTAGTTGACGCTCAGAAAAAACTGCATTGACTATGCCCAAAAATGCCACAGTGCTAAATTTATACACATAAAATCCACATCCCACATTTTCCTATGCACGTCAGGATAGCTCCATAACCTTTCTCAATGTTCGGCATGGATATGATTGGACCTATCTTTCCTAAAGCTTTGAATAAGTGTCGTTTCATTTTGGTTGCCATTGATTATTTTACCAAATGGGTAGAAGCACCCTCATATTCCAACGTCACTTGATTTGTTGTTCGCATTTTTGTGAAAGGAGACATTATCTATCGATATAGACTCCATGAACTATCATCATGGATAATGCAAGTAACTTGAACAACAAAATGATAGAAATAATTTACTCCCATTCAAAATCAAGCACCATAGTTCAATTCTTTGCCATCCAAAAATGAATAGGGTAGTTGAGGCAACCAACAAAAGCATTAAGAAATAGTTGAGACAATGGTTAAAAGTTATAAAGATTGGCATGAGAAGCTACCCTTCGCATTGCATGCTTATCACGTAGTAGTTTGGATTACCACTGGAGCTACCCTATTCTCTTTGGTTTACAGGATGAAAGGTGTCTTGCCCATCAAAGTCGAAATCCCTTTACTCAAGTTCTTGATGGAACCATAGCTTGAAGAAACTAAATAGGTCAAGAATCGATATGAGTAATTTAACCTTATCGGAGAAGAAAGTGGAAGCTATCTTTCATGGACAGATATATAAGAAGCATATGATAAGGCTCATAAACAAAAAGTCTATCCTTATCAGTTTTAAGAAAAAGATTTCATACCCAAAAATATCCTCTCAATTCATAAAGATGCTTGAGGAAAATGGACCCTAAAGTGGAAAAGTCCCTATGTGGTTAAGTGAGCTTTCTCTGATGGAGCACAGATTCTAAATGAGATGGATGGCAATAACCTACGTAACCTGTACCTCTGGTTCTATCAAGAAGTATTATGCTGAAAAGGTCTTTCAAATAGATATCTGCAAAGGCATCCTTATCTTTGGAAGAATGGCTTGAACAACCAAACTTTACCCTTGTTTGAATCTAATTGAGGCTAATATTAACTTAGTAAAACCATCTTCCATCGAAATACATAATTTTGGCCCAACCTCCCCCTTTTATTTTAAGTTTACCAAACCCACTTTTACTCGATCCCAAAAGAAAAGGGTAGTATCATATTGGCTTAAGGTAGCTACCATGGGCCAATATAAGAGGTTCTTCAAAGAATGATCGACACTGAGAAAATTGGTTATTAGAGAAAAATTCTCAATAAAAGACTCATCTTATTAGCTTAAAAAAAGACTAATTACTAAAATTGTTAATTTTCAACTTTCTTTGTACATTCTAAAATGTTTCAATGAATTGCATTCATTTTTCTTCTAAAAATGAAAAACAACCATTTTACTTTTTTAATCTCTTTTTTCATACTTGCAAACCATATTGCATCATGCTTGCCATATAATTGATAATGCTTGATAGATTGTACAAAATTGATAATGGAATTTCTATTACTTTAAAGAAGATAACACTTTGTAAGGAAATCTTTTTAGGTTCAAAAAGCCAAGAATGGATTCTAGAAACATAACCAAACTTGCCCTTTCGACTTCTACCATGTTGAAAAATGTTATAAAAATGTCCCCTCAATAAACCTTAGCTAAAAGGTAGAGTCAAATCAATGATCCTTAATCCCTGCCTTTAAACCACGTTCTTATCAGTTAATTTAGACCATCAGATGCATCTTTCCATGCATGTCAAGAACCAACTTGCCAAGTTTGTTAACCCACTAATATGAGCCAATCAGACTCAAGAACATTTCCCATCACGCAACCCATTTGAAACGAAAAAAGAGAAAAAAGATAATCTTTTAAAACTTAAAAGTAGATTAGTAAACCTTAAAACATAAGGCACCTAATGAAACTAAAAAATGGAAGACAATTTAAAACTCTAAAGCTAATTACCATATTAGACTTTTAAAGTTATCAATGTTACATCATTAAAACATGCATTTACATCTTCATGCATCATTCATATAACATTTAACATCTTTCAGACTATTTATAAAAGTCAAACTAGTAAAGAACCTCCAGTACAAAGTCTAGTTTTTGAAAAGCCTTAACTAGGTAAGGTACCTAAACTCACATATTTTGCTCCATATAGAGTTAGACACTTTTTTCTTTTAGTCTACAAAGAGCTAGATGCTTTTTTCTTTTAGTCTATAAAGAGTTAGACGCCTTTTTAGTCTATAAAAAGCTAGATGCTTTTTTTAGTCTATAATGTCTTTTCTTCTTTTTTCTTTTAGTCCAACAAGAGCTGGATGTCTTTTTCTTTTAGTCTAAAAAGAGCTAGATGCTTTTTTCTTTTAGTCCGTAAAGAGCTAGACATTTTTACCTTTTAGTGCATAAAGAGCTAGAGCCTTTTTTTCTTTTAGTCCACAAAGAGCTGGAAACCTACCTATCTTTGTCCATAAAGAGTTGGACACCTATTTGCCTTGATCCACAAAGAGATGGATGCCTACCTATCTCAGCCCATAAAGAACAAGATGTCTGCCTGCCTTAGTCCATAAAGAGCTAGGTGCTTATCTACCTCTTTCCACAAAGAGTTGAATGCTTGCCTACATCAGTCAACAAAGAGCTAGACGCTTACCTACTCAATCCACAAAGAGCTGGACACTTATCTACCTTAGTCCACAATGAGTAGATGCTTGCATATCTCAACCTACAAAGAGTTAGATGCCTAAGTACCTTAGTCTACAAAGATTTAAATGCCTACCTACCTTAGTCTATAAAGAGGTAGACACCTAGCTACCTTAATCCATAAAAAGTTGGACGCCTACATATTTTATTCCATAAAAAGCTTGACATCTACTTATCTCAATCCATAAAGAGTTGGATGCTTATTAGGTCAGTCCACAAAGAGTTAGATGTATATCTACCTCAGTCTACAAAAAGCTAGATGCCTATTGAGTCTAAGCCCATACTAGCTAGCACCTATATGGGAGGTTAAACATAAGAAACTAAAAACCTAGTAGGGAGAACAAACCTTACAAAACTCATTGAATTTTTCTTATCAGTCAGCACCATTGCCAACATCCTCTACCTATTTTAGCATAATACAAACTATATATCTATTTTTCTACAAGCAGTTATAGGGTAATTATGTAGTTCAAACAAAATAGTGTCTGTTTATTTTTATCCTATTCTTGATGCTTAATAACAACCAAAAAAAGGTAGATATAGACACCTTAATTTGATCGGGTTAACATTTAAAGTATCAAAAGTCATTGCTCGAGGCACCATTGAGGTCATTCTAAGAACAAAGGCTGAGTTCCCGCCAATCTCAATTATGGAAAAGAGTTTAGAGAGTCAAAGGCAAGAGAAAATTCATACTTTTGTATGTGTCTTAATACAAAGGCGTGAGGTATCAATACAAGGTTCTACATCATCCAAATTCTAAGGTTTTGTTATTTGCATCGATACAGATGGTGTTTGTATCGATACAAAGTTATGTCGTACCTAAAATCGTGATTTTTGGCCAATAAATATCGATATAAGAGTGTGTGTATTAACACAACAAGTTAGGTATCAGCACAAGCTTGCTGGCATTGATTCACCATGCTTTGTATCAATACCAAATTCAAAGTATCGATACATTTTAGGTTTCTTTAATGTATCGATATAAAGATTAATGTATCGGTACACAAAGTTATTTTATCCTAATTTGAGATATTTTCCTCCCTTCACACTATGACTTCAAAACTTGAACTTGGATCATTAGCCCAAAAAAGCATGCAATATCAGATGTAACTTCATACAAATCATGTGGATTTAATTTCGGGCTCTTAACATTGGGTTGACATGTTTTGCAAAAGCCCATTGAGCTTGGCATGAGGGTATTTCCAGAGAAAATCTAGTTTTATGAAGGACAAACTTAAGACAACTCATCAATCAGCTAATGAATGAATTTCTTTACCTACAAGAATCAAGGTTAACTAATCAAATGCTAAAAAGTTTCACCTTATATAATGAGTCATCATATTACACATACCAAAAGTCTTACATGTCCTCATAGGGTCATCTTGGTGGCTAAAATTATCCATTATATAATCCAATCTTTACTCCACTAAAAAAAATCTTTTTTACATTAGCCATTAAAAAAAATCTTAAGCTCTCCTAAAAATCTTATTCTCGTAGCTCTCTTTTGACCCTTCTAAAAACCCTTCTAGAAATCTCAACCTTAAAATTATCCTCCATAGCCACCATAACCAAAAGCTCTTTCTTTTCATTCTTTTCTCACTAATCCATAGTGAAGAAAAGGAAGAAAGTAAGCTAGAAGTTGCTGAAGTGCTACTTAAGAATATAGCTAAGAGTGTAAGCTTTCATTAAGGTATATCTTCTATCATTGCTTTTTTTTATTTTTTATTTTCCTTTTTTATCATCATTTTAGTGAACCTTCATGTTTATATGACCCTATAATGGCTTCCATGCATTATTATAGCTTTGCTCGTAGTAGCTATAGGATTTTGATGATTTTTACAATGACTCAATGGTGTTTTGATGAACTAGAATGCCATATTTCTTGTTGACAGTAAAACAACCTTGCTACTACATTCTTGCCATGTTTTTCTTCCTCTTAACATGCTCATTTCATGTCTAAATGCTTAGCCTATCATATTTTCATCTTAACCATAGCTTTGGATGCATTTTTAGTATGATTTCTTTAAAAAAGTGCATGGATAGCTTGCTATTTTTAGTCTCTGTTCATGTCTAATGTTTTCACTCAGTTTTATTCATCATATGTTTATTGAAATGCCTCTATAATGTTTGGAAAAATCTATTTTCCAAGAAAACCCCAAGTTAAGTCTATGTTAACCTCTAGGGATTAGCATGGATTTAAGGTTTTCAATATATGGTTCTCCGATCTTAGGCCTGTATCAAACATAAATGCTTGGAATCATGGCCTTTCAAGGCCAAATATATTTCAAAATAAAAAATGCTTTCAAATATTTAGTTTAAGCCTTGTTACGAGCCTATCATTGTTATTGGTATTGATAGTAGATGGTTTTGCGGCCTATTTTATGGGAGTTGGATTGGTCTGCTACTTCACTACCATGGGCCTCGATGATTGGACATTCATATGTTTGACACCTTGAGACATAATTATAAAGGCCTTAACCCGAAGATACTCCTGTTTTGGTATAAGTAGGACAATGATCTTTATTTGATAAATTATTTTTGGACTCAAAATGATTTTTCCAGAATCTTCTAGATTTTTCCTTGGAAAGGGCATTCAATTATCTTTACAACGATACCTCATTTTCCCTTGAATCATTTTGGATATAGAAGTTATGATTTTTTTTAACCTTTGCTGTTTGGAAACCCTAAAATCAATAATTCACATTTTGTTTGGGCGATTGCAACGTATCAAATCATTTTTTGGATTTTTTAATATTTTTCTTGAAAAGTCTATGAAATTTCCTTTTTGAAAAGGTATTGCTTATGATTTAACGATTTCGAATGAGTCTGAGATGATTTTTCAAAGTTCACTACTTCCTTTTTCTAGCACTTGTTGTCAATGCTGACTTAGACCTAGTTTCAAAAATTAATTCCACCTAGAAAGTGATTTTTTAGGATTTCTGGAATATTTTTACATTATTTTCTATTAAATTACCTTTCTAACAATACCTTGTTTGCCTTAGAAACCATTAGACCAAGCCAAAATAAATTCGAGAAAGGGTAGTGCAATGCTATCCCTTGTTTTTGTTGTGTTTAAGAAAAATACTTGGATTTTCTCAAACTATCTTTTCAAGTCATTTGAATGACTAGAAATATATTCAATGGTTTCTCCCATGGTATCATGAGTTATGACATAGGTCTTTTAGGCTTGGATCAAAACCCAAAATTGTTTTTAAAATTGATTTCCATTTCCTATTTAAAACATTTTCTAGTTTAAAATTTGTTTTCTTCAAAAATATTGAAAATTTTAATTTTTAAAAATCATTCAAAATCTCTCTTTTCGAGGAGATTTTCCAACCCTATTTCCTCTGGAGGAAAACTCCAACCACTCTTTTCTAAGGGGATTTTCCAACCTTATTTCCTTCGAAAGGCACTCTAACCTTATTTTTCAAAATATGTCAAAAAATCTATGTATTCTTTCCTTCGGGCTTCCATTGACCTTTTATCAAGATGCCTAAGATGACCATCGATTCCAAACATGTCTCAAAATTCTCAATTATATTCCTTGATAGTAGAAGTCATTTAAAAGATACCCCTTATTTTCTATGTTTTCATGTATCCATATTTAATGCAAATTTTATTATACTCCTTAATGTCTTACTAAAGCTTTTCTTTTCTTGATGACGATTTGCATTCATGCTTTCAAAAAAGCAATGTTCTACCGTAGTATCCCTTAAGTGCTTGATGTAGAGTATTCTCTTCTAAATCAATTTGGAACTTATTTTATTGAATCTTCTATGCTTCTCATCCCTTCTAGTGTTACACAGAAAGATATTAATTAAACTTTTATCATAAAAACCCAAATTTAATTAAAAATTTTGGATAAAAATTTGAGGGAAACCAAGACTTCAATAATTTATGGCTAGATGGTACAATCTTAGGTATCGTAGGGTTGCTAATCTTTCACCCGCATATAATCGACCCTTTTAAAACAAACTCTGGTATACGTAATCCACAAAATCAATGCTTCAAGTGTCGCACCTTGAAATCATTGGCTTTAATAGGTACCCAATCATACGTAGCCCACAATGATTGGTGGTGACTCCAAGTCATGGTCATTTTGCAATGGCCATCTAAGAGTGCTTGGATAAGCGATTCATCCAATAGTTTCCCTTCGACTTTCACACTACCACACCTAGTTTAAATCCCGAGCAAGGGATAATCCAAATGCGAACTCTTTCTCATTTTTCTTTTTTAAGTCATAGCATCACACACGCATATGTGTGGGTGAGTCACATCATGACATTTAACTTGAAAGTATCCCAGTAATCACATAGGACTTAGTTTTAATGCAATATTACTAAAATACCCTTGAAGAATACCTTTCACATTAAAGTATCCTAGTAACCTTAAAAAACTCAAAAACAATCATAAAAGGTTAAAACTATCCTAAATGCACATATTTAGCATAAAAGCATCATGTGACTACATTAAACTTGGTTCTAAAAGAAATTCCTAAAATGCTCTTAGAGACTACCTTTATCTTCAAAACATTCTGGTGACCTTAAAAAACATAGAAATGGTAAGAAATGACTTTTTTACCCTAAATGGATAATTTGTATAAGATGACCTAAAATGTAAAAATTACAATTAAGTCCTTAAACTTTTCAAAATTACATTTCATACCCTCTCAAAGAATCGAAAGAATATGAAAGTTTTTAATACTTCATAACCCATCGGAGAATCAAAGGAACACTAAAAATAATCAAAATGCCTTAAATGAGGAAATTTAATGTCAGCAATGACCATTTTGATCGAAAATGTTAGGTTGGCCTAATGTCTCTACACTTTTCTAAATTTGCAAATTGGTCCCTACGTAATTAAAACACAAAATTAAACATTAGATATATCAAAATCAACACAAAAATTAGATCCAAAAATTACAAAAGAGGTTCAGCCAATTACCTTTGGCCTTGGAACAAGTTTTTCAATATTTGCAAATAAACCTATGAACTTTCTAAAATTATAAAAAGACCTAAAAATGCAAAAAATGTATTTTAACATGTTCAAATGCATAAAAGTCATTCCTAAATTATATGACAGTTTCGACTAAGTGTGGAATGGCTAGAAATTTTTTTCATTGTTTACAAATTAGTTCCTAAACTTTCTAGATAGCCCAAAAAATTAGAAAAAGAAAATCATCATATATGCATACAGTGGGTTTAATTAACATGAAATAACCCATCAAATAGAATTTTTCTAAATCAATAATCATATATACAAGCTTTATCAAGCACAAATCAACATATCATGTAAGAAATCACAAAAATAGACATGTAAACATGTTGTTTCAACATATTAACTAGAAGATACCAAGGAAAATAGTACCCATATGATCAATTAAACATCATAGCTCAAAAATCAACATCATGTCAACAACAACAAATTTCATGGGAAAAATTAAGCTTTTTTTTTAAAGAAAAAAATCAAACATAATAAAGAAATCAAAGAAAATAGTTCCTAGCCATCAAATGGATTAAAATTCATAAGCTAAAATATGATATTGGCTCACTAATAGGAAGAAAAGTGAATAAAATGAACAAAAACTAAAGATCTTAAAAGAAAGTACACCTTAAAAGCTGTAGAACTTAGGAAATTTTTGGTGTTTTTTTAGTGTTCTTCTTTATAAAGGGCAATAGCCATTACATGAGATATCAAGGGGAGGTTTAACGAAGGGGATGAAAAATATCCCCTTGGCTAAAACTTTTAATTAATTTTTATTAATTATATTTTTATGGATTTATAGATGGCATTAAATTAAAGTATGCTATTAGCTATAACTCATTCTTTTTAATGATGATCAACATAAAATCATCTAACAGCTTGGTTGAAGCCAAACTAAATTGGTTAGGGAATAGTTGGAATCTAATTAGACTAGCTTCCATGAAACTAATTTAAAAAATAACAAGTTAAAATAAAATAAAAGTAAAAAAATTAGAATTAATAATCATAAAGAAAATTTTGGAAATGAAACAATGAAAAAAATCTTAATTGGAAATTCGAAACTTGTAAAGTTAAACAACAAAAATCCTTACAGAAGAAAAATATTATTTGAAAAAAAATGTAAAACTCATAAAATGAATTGAAATTTCTAAAAGTTAATTAATGTGTATTAAATTTCAA
>JAQSVH010210496.1:43334-82741 GCA_029448705.1 Adansonia digitata
AAACTTAATTAATATGTATTTAATAAAAATATTTGATGAATTTTAAAAATTTTAAACTTAGAAAAATAACACCAAAAAAATTTTTGGCAAAAAACTTAATTAATATGTATTTAATAAAAATATTTGATGAATTTTAAAAATTTTAAACTTAGAAAAATAACACCAAAACATTTTTTGGAGAATACCTCATATAAACAAAAAATTCCATGAATTGAATTGAACATATTATTCAAAGTATTTAATTAATAAAATGAAAAAGATGAAAACCTAAAATCAAAACAAATTTTATTGGGAAAAATTTCACAAGGATAACACCAGTGATACGGTGAAAAATTCAATTTTAAATAAAAAACTTGACAACTTAACACCTTGTGTTATAAACCAATATAGATCTTTCTGAATTTTTTAGATTTTTTGTAATGAGTATTAACATAAATACTACACAATTATCGGTAAAAATATACAACGATCAACTTCTTAAATTTTATAGAAAAACCTTTAAAAATTCCTAAAATGGAAAATTGAATTGTAATATTTCCAAAATTGACAAGAAAATACTTAAAAATCAATTTTCCCTTAAACATTTGTCCTTTTTATTCGAGACTAGCCCTTAAAACTGCATTTTTTCTATCACGTACATGTGCAGCCATTTAAATATGACTACATTACTTGTGAAGATGCCCTACTTGTCTGGAAAAGGTTACCTTTTACCAAGGTGGCTGCTAGATTCTTTTTCTCAAATATTTATGACTATTCAGAAAAGAGGCCTAGATGAAATTAAGTGTCTATAGATGCCCTTCTTTGTCCATTACTGAGAATCAGGAATATTAGTATAATCTTGTTTGGGTTGTAAAGTCCTAAAAAGTAAAACAAAAACATGTACATTAAAACAAAAAAACTAGAAAAGAAACCTTAGGCATGGGGCAAGACCTAAGTTAAAAGAGCTAAGGCAAAGCCTAAACCTAATGGGTTGACTAAGGTGAAACAATGGTAGTCAACAAAAGATGACCAGGGTGTAACCTAGGTTTGATAAATTGACCAGGGCAAAACCATAAAGTCAACTAAAGTTGACTAGGATAGAACTTAAGTTAAAGAGGTTGACTAAGGTGAAACCATAATAGTCAACTAAAAATAACTAGGGTGAAACCATAATACTCAACTAAAAATGCCTAGAATGGAATCTAAGTTGGATGGGTTAGCAGGGTGAAACCATAATAATTAACTAAAGATGACTAGGGTGAAACCTTAGTTTGATAGGTTTATTAGGGTGAAACCATAATAGTCAACTAAGGATGACCAGAGCATAACTTAAGTCAGATGAGTTGACCAGATGAAACATTAATAGTCAACCAAAGGTTACAGGGTTAAACCATAATCTAATAGGTTAACTAGAATAAAACTATAATAATCAATTAAAGGTGACAAGACAAAACCTAATTCAGATGGGTTGACCAGGATGAAACCATAATAGTTAACTAAAGATCACTAGGGTGGAACTATAGTAGGCAACTAAAAATGACTAGGATGAAACCTAAGTTAGAAGGGTTAACTAGGAAAACCATAATAGTCAACTAAAGATGATAAAGGGAAAACAATAATTTAATGGGTTGACCAGGGTGAAACTATAATAGTCAACTAAAGATGACTAGGGCAAAAACATAGTCAATGGGTTGATAGGGATGAAACCATAATAGTCAATTCAGGGTAACTAGAATTTAGCCTATGTCAAATGGGTTGACCAAGCAAAACCATAATAGTCAACTAAGATGACTATAGCAAAACCATAATTTAAAGGGTTGACCAGGGTGAAACCATAATAGTCAATTGAAAATAACTAAAGTAAAACTATAGTTTAATTGGTCAATGAAGGTAAACCATAATAGTCAACTAAGGGTGACGAGGATAGAACCTAAGTGGGATAAATTGACTAGGGCAAAACCATAATCGTTAAGTAAAGATGACTAGGGTGAAACCACAGTCTAATGGCCTGATAGGGTAAAACCATGATAGTCAACTACTAGTGACTAGGATGAAACCTTAATTGGATAGGCTGACCAAGGCAAACCATAATAGTCTTCTAAAGGTGACTAAGTGAAACCATAGTCTGATGGGTTAATCAAGGCAAAACCATAATAGTCAATAAAAATAATAACCCTGATATTCAAAATATTTGAAAGGATTTGAGACTTACCTTTTAGTTATGAGGAAGTCAGCATATTGAATAATTTTTTTCCCACATCATGCTCCATTTTTTTTGTCCCAGAAATCATTAAAACCAAATAAAAATGCATGAAATATGCATATAATGTCTTTTCATGCATTTTATTTTTGATTCATGGGTTTTATTATGGATAACTCTAATTTAGCCTAAATTTAGAATTAAAGGCATTTTTTTAAATGTTAATTTTTTTTCACAATTTATGAGGTGATCTATGTTTTAACTTGGAGTCAAAAGCCTTGTCAAAAAATGTTGAATATATGTCTTTTCCTTTTTAGTGAAAGGAGCTAGTGCTTAAGCTTGTACTCAAAAACATTTTCACAAAATATAGAATATATCTCCTTTTTTTTTTAGTGATGGGAGCTAGTCCTTGAGCTTACAGTCAATGGCAACTTGATAAATTATCATAAACAAAATACACTCACCCCATTCTTAGTGTTAAAGTTCTCTTGTAGAAAATGTTGTAACACTCTTTTTTTCGATGAATAAAAAATTTAAAAGAGTGTCCAAACTCAAAAAATCAAATTGGGCAATGCATCAATACCATCAAGGGATTAAAGAAGAGCATGATGGCAAATATATGGTTTTAAAAATCTCTTATCAATAGCCAAAATAAAATGATAAGAATAATGATATCCCAAAGGTTGAAGAATTAAATCTTTAAATTTTTCTTCCAAGAAATCATCTAAAAAGACTTGTCTTCCATTTAGGATGTTCTTTAATCATGTATCCTAATTGTTAGAGAATGTAATTTGTCCACCCTAACCTTTCTTAGAATGTCCAAAAGATTTGAAATATTAGCCAAGACCCTTACAATGTTTTGACTTTATTCCAAAGTAATTCAAAGCAATCATTTTGTTTTTTTTTCATTTCCTTAAATTGTTAATCATCAGTTAACAGAAATGCTAGCATGGTAAAAAAATAATATAATAAAGGTATGGATGATATATATATATTTACATTCCAGCGAAAAAGAGATAAAAAATAAAAAGATGATATAATAATGGCTTTTCAATAAAAATAATAGCAAGGGTGAGGTATAAAGGAAATTTGGATATTACCTGGATAAACAAAATCTCTTAATCAGTTCTTCAAAAATTTCTTTTGAATAAGAAGTTTACTTTTCTGAAAACCCATCTCTAGAGGATGCTTCTAGCCACACCATGTCTTTTATTTTCTAGCATTAACCTTTTAGCGCATTATGCTTTGTTTATTTTTTACCAAATGCTTAAGTTGCCTTTTTTAGGTTTTTAACTCAAAGTCTTCCTTTTTTATTGCCTTGGATCGGATGCCTTTTTAGGTTTTCATCTAATTTTTTTTCTTTTTTATCTCTTTTTTATGACACTACCTTTTAAGCATTTCAATTCTTCACTTGTCAAAATTGATAGGATTTGGTAAAATATCCCTAACTATCTCTGCCAAAATTAATACTCCTCCAGAAGATGCTTTCTGAACCACGTAAGGCCCTTTTTAATTAGGTGCTTACTTGCCTTATGGATCTTTTTGAACAAAAAAGATTTTTTTTAACACCAATTCTCCGTCATGGAATTACCTCAGATGAATTTTCTTGTCATGGGCTCTCATCATTCTTTTGTGGTACATTCGACCATACTAGATTACCTTTAACCTATTTTCTTTAATGAAATTTAATTATTCATAATGATCCCAGACCTACTCAGCTTTGTTTAGCTTGATCTCCATTAATACCCAAAGTGAGAGGATCTCAACTTTAATTGGTAGAATAGCTTTGGATCGTAGACCAATGAGTAAGGCATTTCCTTACTTGAAGTCTGAACTGAAGTTCGATAAGCCATGAGAATAAAAAAGGGCTTTTCATGCCAATCCTTATAAATCTTCATTATTTTACCTGTAATCTTCTTGATGCTCTTATTATTACCTCTACGGCTTCGTTAATCTTAGGACAATATGTCAGCAAATTGTTATTTAAAATTTTAGCGAGCACACACCTTTATCATCAATTTATTATTCAAATTAGAGGTATTATCTATTTTTAATTCTTTGGGGATTCCAAATTGACAAATGATATTGGTCTTCAAGAATTTTATCACTATTGACCTTGTCACATTTGTGTAGGAGGTTACTTCTACCTATTTGATGAAGTAATCTATAGCCACCAAGATAAAGTGATGGTGATTCGAAGCTATAGGCGTAATTGATCTAATAATATACATGCCCTATACGAAGAAGAGCCACAGCTCAATTATAACGTCTAATGGTAAAAATGGTACATGGATCTTGTTAGCATAAACTTGGCATTTATGACATTTTTAGGCTTACTTAGTATAATCACCTTTCAAGTTATCCAAAAATAGCCAATCTCATGATTTGCCTTATTATTTTCTATCTATTAGCACAAGTTCTACAAACCCTTTCATGTAATTCTTTGAAGATTCTTTGTGCCTCAATAGTGTCAATGCATCTTAACAATATTTGATCATGAGTTTTCTTATAGAGAATCTCACTATCCAAAACAAAGCTCATTATGAGCCTTCTTAAAGTTCTTTTATCATTTTGAAAAACATTGTTTAGATATACTCTATCCATAAGGTATCTCTTGATATCATAATACCATGGGTGGCCTTTAGTTTTTGCTTTGGCATTATAATAATGGGCAGAAGACTCATATATACTTATTTGGATAGGGATCACTTTTTACCCTTATTTACTAAGAGCATTAAGGCGAAGATGGCTAAAGCATCTACCATTTGATTATCATCTAGGGTAAATGAACAAATTCCATCGTATTAAATTCTTCTAAAAGTTCTACAATCAACTTTTTATACTACAACAATTTTAAATCACAAGTTTCTTTTTCTTTATGTAGCTAATAAATTACCAAGGCTAAGTCTCCATAAACTTTCAATGATTAGGCTTTTCTTTCTGAAGCTGCTCGAGTCCATGACACATGCCTCATATTCTATGACATTATTTGTGCAATCAAAATTTAGTTTAGCAATGAAAAAATAATAGTCTCCTTTTAGGGATATCAATATTGCCTTAATTTTGTGACCTAGAGCATTTTAAGCCTAATCAAAATACATCTTCCACATTGACTACATAGGTTGTTCCACTTCCTTTTCCACTAATATGTTTATCAATTTTTTATTGAAAAAGTCAAAGTCTAAAGGCTAATAATCGTCAACTGCCAAACTTGCTAAAAATTTAATAATCGCACTTTTTTTATGGCTTTGTGGCTTACATAAACTATATCATATTCTAATAACAAGACCTACCACCTAGATTTTTGTCTTCATAATGTTGGTGCTTTAAAGAGGTATTTGATTGCCATGTAGTATGATACGACATGTATTGTCAGAGCCTTTTTGCAGTTTAAACCAGGGCATAACATATTTTTTCTATCTGGGAATAATTTACCTTATATTCTAAAAACCTTTTACTGAGGTAATAAATAGCCCTTTCTTTCTTTCTAGCTTCACTGTGTTGCCCTAACATACATCTCAATGACTTTCCCACATATGAGGTAAAATTTAAAGGGTTGCCTTGCAATAGGTGGTACAACAAAGTCAAATTTGATAAATAACGTTACACTTTTTCAAATGCCCTTTGGCAAGGTTCATCCATTACTTGGATATGTTTCCAAAAGAGTTGAAAAATTAGATTACATTGGTCTGTAAACTAAGAAAAAAAAGGCAATGTAATTTAATCTTTCAAAAAATCTTTTTCTTTTTGCATGCAAGGAGACGACAATTCTTGAATGGCTTTGATCTTATTAGGGTCAACTTCAATTCCCTTTTTCTTACAGTAAAGCCTAATAACTTCCCCTGATCTTGCACCAAAGTACACTTCGTTGCTTTCAATTTCAATTAGTACTTCCTTAGCTTTTTAAACAATTTTCATAAATTTTTAACATGCCACTCCTCTTGGGGTGACTTGGCAATCATATAATCTATGTATATTTTAATTTCTTTATGCATTATATCTTGGAATAGAGTAACCATTACCCTTTGATAGGCTGCCTTAGTATTTTTTAATCTGAATGGCATCACCTTGTAATAAAAGGTTTCCTACTTTGTAACGAATATGGTCTTTTCCATCTCTTTTGGCACCATTGTGATCTGGTTATACCTCGAGAATCCATACCTAAAAAAATAGATAGTTTTTTATGATATTGTCAACCAGGGTATTAATATGAGGAAGACGAAAATTGTCCTTCAAACTTGCTTAATTCAAAACCTAGTAATCAGCAGACAATTTGACTCTCCCATCTTTTTTAGAACTAAGATGATATTCGCTACCTACTGCTAATATTTTGCCACCTCCAGAAATCTAGCTTCAAATGAATGAACAAACTTGTAGTTTGGATTTAGGGATAATTTCTGTTTTATTTTTTCTTAACTTTCGCTAAACCAGCTTGTAGTATAGTTTTAGGGGTAATTTATGGACCATAATCCTTCTATCTAAGCTTAGCATATCTTGACAGAACCATGCAAATACATTTCAAACCTTTTGAAGCAAATTTATCAATTTATTTCTAGTTGCCGGCATAAGAGCAGTTTCTATTCTGACTTCTTTTCTATCATCCTCATTATCCCTAAATTTATCATTTTTTATAGGTTTCTCATAGGGCATTATTTGTTCATCTTCCTCCTCAATTATTTTCAGCGAATGGAAAGGCTTATAATCTTCAACATTTTTTCCAAAATCAAATTCATTTAAGCAAAAAGCTTATCCAAAATTAACCTTTAAATCTCGATTAAGATCATCCACTTTTCTTTGATTAGGAGATCTGTAAAGGTAAAAGGAAGGAAAAAATAGGCAAACAAATATATGGCATGATTTATGTATACATATGTAAAAGGAAAGGCAAATATTAATAAACAAAAGGTTATATTCATTTCATTTCTAAAAATGATAATTTAACATTTTAAGTTCTTTTACAAAAATTATATTTAGATGTCAAAGTGAGTTCTTAGAATTACTCTAGAAATGGCCTAAACATCATAGTTTTCTTAGTAATAGTCCAATAGACACGGGTGGATTCTATAATTATTATTCGATTCCTTATTGTTTTCTCCAATGATGGCAACTTGATAATTCTAGAAAGCCTCCTTGATTACCATTATAACATCTTTGTTTTCTTTTCCTTTTGTTTCAGGATTAATGACCTCTCTACTACAAAAATTTTCTTTGGTGAAAGGTAAAAGTTGTCTTCTAACCTGATTCTTGACTTATGGCTAAGTTGACTTTCTTTCTTGATTTTTTTCTCTATCTTCTTTTTCTAATTCTACTCTAACTTAAAACTAAGCCCGTGTTTGTCTCTTTCACCAACTCCATTGATATATTGGCTTATCCCCTATAAATATCTTTTGAGCCCTCTTGCAATTCAAGCCCTTCTCGCGACCTTTAGCTTCATGCCTATGTGAGTGCTTTTCAAAAGCCTAGGTTTTAGGATTATAGACCCTTCTACCACAAAATTAGCTTTAACAATTTTAAAGGTTCAAAATGAACACTCTTTAGCTTTGGCATTTGTCTTAACATATGGTGCCTTGATAGAAGTCATGCCTATGATGTTTTTTTCCTTGGATATGCTAACTACTTTTTCATTAATTACAAATTTAACTTTTAATGAAGCAATAACGGTATAGGGCCAGCATAATGGATCCACGTTCACCCTAATAAACAATTATATGTAGGGACTAATCCATGACATGAAACTCTAATTTGAACTGGCATGAAATGATGTTTAGAGTAATTGAAATAGTGCCTTTGATTTCCTTTCTTGTCCCATAACATGCCTTGGCGACCATTTGGTTGTGTTTAATTTGGCTAGTGTCGACTAGCAAGCAAGATAGAGTGATTAATAGCATTATGTTAAGAGCTTATTCATTGTCAATAAGAATCTTGGACAATGTGATGCCATTACAATTTGTTATTATATAGAGGGCTTTTGTGGAAATAATCCCTCCTTATGGTATTTCATCATCGCTGAATGAAATGAAATTGTTAGCTATAATATTGTTTACCAAGCAACCAAGTTTGTTTATAGATATATCTTAAGGAATGGTCTTGACTTGGTTTTGCCTAGATAAGCAGTATAATTCACTATATGAAGTTTAAGGTCAAACCTCTAAATCAATTCTCCAATTCCTTAAGACCAAAAAAAGACTAACGAGGTACCCAATCCTTACCTATCATGGATCTATGTTGAATAGGGTTTAATTCGAGTGGGAGTATCTTCCGCGCTCGTAACAAGGCTAACACATTAGGCGGGCATATAAATTTACACTCGATAGGCTTTACTGGTGCAAACAATGGCTAACTCCCTAAAAAGGAAAGCTACTTCACCTTTTCCTAAAATATTGGGTCACCTATACCCCTTCCATAGATCTGGAGGAGAAACTACTATATGTCCTTAGTGTGTGCGAAGGGATAAAAAATTTTTATGATGTAATATTCAAAATTAAACCCTTATCCTAAACCCAAAAAAGACGAGAAAATAAAAAATGGGTTAATGCAAAATTAGCAAATAATTACAATAATAGAAGGAAATTTTTATACAAAAAATAGGAAATTATAATTTAGTATTAGTTGAAATTGAATTAATCAAAATTTAATTAACACAAAGTTAATTTCAGGCCTAACTCTCTAACCAGTCCTTAGTAGAGTAACCAAGCTGTCACAATGTTGCCAGGACTCAAATCCTGATCGAGTCGACTTAAAAGGCCCTTATTCTTATTTATTAATATATCACTATTTTGTATTTGTTTTTATTCTTAGGGGTTATATCATTATTAATATTTTCTAATCTCTAGGGACAAGGTTGTTGAGGTGAATTACTCCTCAACTTAACCTTAAATAGTTATTACAAAATACTATTTTTTTTCTTGGAGTCACCAACAATCTATTTGGGCTAGGTAAGATTAGTTACTTACTAAAATTCTTATTTGAGGGTTACAAAACCCCTAAAAACAAACTTTGAAATCTACGCGAATACTAGAGAGTGCTTGAAAAGATCCTACAGTCATTTATAATTAGAAGTAAGGATCACCCTCTCATGATGCCTAATAATAGGTACCTTATTCATTATGTATCAACTTAAATTGTATTTTGTATTAAATTCCATTATCCAATATTTAATTACGATTCCTACAAATTAAAATAATATTCTAAATTATTATTTCGTATGAGAAAATCGAGTTTTTTATATTTTTGAAAATCAAAGTCTCTTTCATACCTTACCAGAGAATTGACAGAACAAGAAAGATTTTATAATTCTCTTTCATACCCTAATAGAGAAATGGAGGAATATGAAAGGTTTTAAAAATCAAAATATCTTTTATATCCCACTGGAGAATTAGAGGAATACAAAAGGTTTTATTTCATGAAAATTGAAAAATCTTGATTTTTTTTTAAAAGGATATCTCGTTATTAAAATAATCCATAAAACTCCTCTTGCATTCTAGGAGAAATTTCACTTATTACTTTTAACTTAAAGATGTTCCCTTTCTAAAAAATATTTATTTTAATAAAAATATTAATAGAGTATCTTAAGACTTGAAAATAGTCTAAAATGATGAATCTATCTCTAATGTGTACTTTTGACATAAAAGTATTATAGTAATCACTTAAAACTTAGTTCTAATAAAAATTATCAAAATACCCCTAAAGTATACCTTCGACGTGAAAGTATCTTAATAACTCTAAAGGACTCAAAAACAATCTAAATAACAAACCTATCCCTAATGTGTACCTTTGACATGAAAGTATCCCCATAATCATATAGGACTTGGTTCTAATACAAAATTACCAAAATACCTTTAGGGTATACGTTCGACATAAAAGTATCTCGATAACCTTAAAGGGCTAAAAAATAGTTATAGAAGACTAAACTATCCTAAATTCACACCTTTAGCAAAAAAGCATCCCAGTCACTAGATCAGACTTGGTTCTAAAAGACACCATTGAAATGCCCATAAAGGTTATCTTCATCTCAAAAGCATCTTGGTGAACCAAAAGGATGTAAAAATGGTAAGAAATAACTTTGTAGCCTATATGGGTAATTCAGATATTAATGTGACTTAAAATGTAAAAATTACAATTAAGCCCCTAAACAATTTTAAAATTAAATTTCATACCATTTTATTGAGCTAAAAGAATACAAAAGTTTTTTAATACTCTGCACCCTATCAGAGAATCAAAAGAATGCTAAAAATAATCAAAATGACTTCAATAGGGAAATTTAATATTAGAAATGACCATTTTAACTTAAAATGCTATGTTTTCCTAATGGTCCCTAAACTTTTCAAAATTTGCAAATTGGTCCCTACATAATTAAAACATCAAATTAAACATCAAATATATCAAAATTAACATAAAAAATCACATCCAAAAATTACAAGAAAGGTTTGGTTAATTACATTTAGCCTTGGAACAAATTTTTCAATATTTATAAATAAACTCCTAAAGTTCTTAAAATTACAAAAAGACCCTAAAAATTGAAAAAATATATTTCAACATGATAAAATGCATAAAATACATGCCTAAAAGCGTATGAGTGTTTTGGCTAAGCATGGAATGGCTAGAAATTTTTTTATTTTTGCAAATTAGTCTTCAAACTTTTTATATTTACAAGATAGCCTTAAAAATTAAAAAAATATCATATATACATACATTAGGTTTAGTCAACATGAAATAACCTACCAAACAGAATTTGTCCAACTCAATAATCACATATCCAAGCTTTATTAAACGTAGATAACATCATCATGTAAGAAATCATAAAAAATAAAACTATAAACATGTTGTTCTAACCTATTAACAAGAAAATACCAAGGAAAATAGTATCCTATGATCATATATAAGACAAATTAAACATCATAGCACAAAAATCAAGATCATGTCAGCAACAAATTTTATAAAAAACCTATTTTGTCTTGGCCATCATCTGAGGCATTTGAGGTCATTATTCTATATCCTTGGAGTCATTTGGATGAGCATAATCTAGTTTCCCATTATTTTTAACCAAGGCAAGGATTCAGAGAATGTAAGGTACGTGCAAGTCATATTGGTGCATAGGTATTGATACCAAGCTTTTACTTTACTAAAAATTCAAATTTTCACATGTAGTCTTAAAACAAGAGGGTTTTATATCGATACCCAATGTGTGGTATCGATAATTAGCATGTTTGTGTCGATACAGGCCTTGGCAATAGCTAAAATCATGACTTTTGGCCAAATGTATTGATATACAACCAAAAGTATCGATACAAGCCCTTGTAGTACCGATACAGGTCTACAAGTCTCGAGACTAGGAACATTTTTAGCTCTTGGTATTGACACAAACTTCTTTGTATCAATACCGGTAGGCAAAATTCACCTTGCATACCAATACAAAATGCTTTGTATCAATACACCAAGGCATTTTTGCCCAATTCAAACTATTTCTTAGCCTTCGTACCATTGGTCTAAAAATCCATCTTAAACATGTTTTTTCCACCAAAAATCATCAAAATTCATACCAGGCCTCAGCATTAGGCTTATGATTGGGATTAATAATTTCTTTTAAGACCCAAGTTTACTAAAAAATGAGACAAAATCATGTATTGCATGGTTTGTTTAGGGGCATGCTTGCTATTTTTGTATGTTGCAAACCTTCTTAGCCCCCTCACTCCACTACTCTGCATGTTAAAATCAATGGAAAGAAAGACAACTGAGCATAGTACATGGAGCTATCTACTAATACATGAAAAAAGATCTTATAATGCCCTCATTTTTTACTCACAAAAATTGGCTGAACACGCTCGATATAAAAGAGCCAATTTTATCCGAGTAAAAAAGAAAAACACTTGGTATACACCTTTTAAACACTTAAGAAACATAGTAAGCATCATTACTCTTTAATTCTCATAACTCTCCCTTCTTCCCTCCAAAAACCCTTTTTTTTCCTTTCACACTTAAAAACTCCCTTCTATCTAGACCATAACCAAAAGCTCTTCTTTTTTTCATTCTTTTCTTGCTAATCGATAGCAAAGAAAAAAAAAACCTGAGCTTTGAGTTGTTGCTCCAAGTAAAAGTGGAAGTTCAAAACTTTTTGGTATATTTTCTCTACCATACTCCATTTATTTTTTGTATTCAACATTTGCATCATTCTAGTAAACCATTCATGTCCCCATGACCATCTTAGGTCTTTCATGCATTATTGTGGACTTGGATGTGGTAGTTTTGGGTTTGATGATCTTTTGATGATTTAATGTTACTTAGATGACCAAATGTGCCATATTTTTACTTTTACCATCAAAATAGCCCCTGCTCATGCATCTTTGTCGCATCTACTTTCACATACTTAACATATACTTAGATATTCATTCTAACATGTTTTGAACATATTTGTGTGTTTTCTTACATTGTTATAAGTTTCATGGAATAAAAATGCTCTCTTAAAAATTTTAGCATGCTTTTTTTTGGTTAAACATGTTCATACCATTATCCATAACTTGATTTTAAGTGTCATTAATGAGGCTAATTTTTCCATGCATTTTATTTGTCATCACCTTATATTTTTGCCATTTTTCCATTATCAAAATATTATCTTTATTTGTCTGAATGTGTTGTCTATTTTCACTACTATGCATGTTCATCTCATTCATGACCTTTCTATCAAATGTTTTCTCGTTTACTGTAAAAATCTATTTTTTTAAAAAAACACCCAAGTCTATACTACCTCCAATATATGAAGATGTCCAAGTCTGGAATCATGGCTGAATAAGCTCAAAAATGATGTTTTTTTTTATAAAAATGACCCTCTTATTTGTTAAAAAAACATAAAACCTTAATCTTTGTTTAATACTCTCATACGTGGCGTGGTCAAGGTTATTTCATTATCCCAAACTATTCTGAGATTATAGTATGAATTCATGATGCCTGTATCACACCATTTCTTTCTATCACATATGTTAGACATCTTTGGTTCGAGTTTAGTCCTAAGAAACTCGAAAATATTGTAAAACTCCCTATATTTTACTCTAGCAAAAATGTGTCCACATTAAAAAAAGTTGTTTAAAGCCCAAGCACATTTTTTAAAAAAAATTTCTAATATTTTTTCTTGAAAGAACATCAAATTAGCCTTCTAATGGTGTCTTGTTTCCACATGTACCATTCCAGATGAAAGAGTTGTGATTTTGTCAAATATTTACTATCTAGAACCCTAAAACTAGGGACTTGCATTTTATTTAGGCCATTTGGCCCTCTAAATGATTTTTTTTTAATTTTATTAATATTTTTCCTAAAGAGTTTATGAAATTCCCTTTTTAGAAAGGTATTGTTTTTTATTTAACAACACCAAATGAGTTTAAGATGATTTTCCAAAGTTCATCATGCCTTTTTCCTTGCACATACCACTATTGTTAAAACAAACCTAAATTTCAAAATTACTTCCGCCTAGAAAGTTATTTTCTAGGATTTTTGGAATATTTTTACAATAAACCTTATCGAGTTACCTTTCCAATTGTATCTCACCTAGCTCTAACACCTTCAAATTTGCCCAAAATAATAGAGACAGTGTCATTTTATCCCCTTTTTTCAACATTAGTCAAAATTATTTTTTTTGAATTCCTACTCCAAGGCACTTGAATGTTTCTAAGTTTTCCTAAACCACTTTTATCGAGACATTCAAACATCTTAACGTGCATTCAATTGATTTCCCATGAAGTCACATACTATAACACAAACGCTCCAGACTCAAATCAAGGCTAAAACAAAAAGATAATTTTATCTAAATTCTCAATTTTTATAATTTTATCTAAATTCTCAATTTTTATAATTTTATCTAAATTCTCAGTTTTTATTCTCAAAATATCTTTTTCCCCAAAATGTTTCTTTTCTCCATAAGTATCAAAATTTTTGCTTTTAGGGGCACTCTAACCACATTCTCCAAGAGGATTCTCTACCTTGGTTTTCATTCAAAACTTAAATTTTCTTTCTCAAATCTTTCGAGATTCTTAATCAAACCTTTTAAAAAAATAAAATTTTTACCTTTGAGGATACTCCAATCCCACTTTGCGAGGGGTTATTCCCACCCAATTCATCATTCAAAAACTTAAATTTTCTCTCTCGAACATCCCCTAGCCATTTAACCAAAAACTTTCTTTCGAAAACACCAAAAATCTTTGCCATTGGGGATACACTAATCCTACCTTCTGAGGGGATACTTTAACATTGCCTTTTAAATTCAACTCAAAATTCAAAATTTTTCTCCAAGATACCCTAGTTTACTAATCAAAACCTTCTGTTTTTATCCCTCAAGTTGCCAATGAATCCAAACACGTCTCACAATTGTCATTCCGATTATTCTTCAATAATCAAAGACGATTACAAGATACATTTCTGATTATCCCTTCTCTTTTTATGTTTTTCTATGTGTTTACTTTTATGCAGCGTAGTTATGTTCTCATTCATCTCACTAACATGTTTCCCTTTGTAATGACCATTGTGTATTCATATTTTAAAAATTATTTTCAAAAAATTACAAGGTAATGTTTCACATTAGTGTCTCTCTAGTGCTTGACACGAAATATCAAAATTTTCAAAATTCAATCAAGAGATTATTTTCATTAAAATCCCTATGTTCCCTACACCTTCAAGGTGCATAGGTGATCTAAATTTTTTTTTCAAAAAATTTTAAGCATTAAGGGGGATTATTTCAAAATAATGATGAAGTAGAACTGATTAAACTAAAATAGAAATGAGATATGGATAGCAGTACCAATTTCTAGCATTGTAGGAGTGCTAATCTTTCCCAATGCATAACCAACTTCTAAACCTAATTAATGAATCTTTGGACTTTGCAAACATTGAAATTGATGTTTTGAGTTTCATAACTCAAAACATTGTTTTTAATAGGCATCTGATCATGCCTAGCCTAAATAAAAAATTAGTGGCAACTCCAAGTTTATGGGCACCTCATGGTAGCCTTTCAAGACTAGTAGGGTGAGCTATTTTCTTAGCGATCTTTCTTTCTTTCATATTGCTATGCCTAATTCAGATCTCGATTAAGAAATAACCTAAAGGCTCTAACCAACATAACCAGACCATATCATGCTTTTTCAAGTCATGCATGTTCACTTTGAAAACCTAAAAAGGGGTACGTAGTAATAAGTGCAAAAGAGGGTATGACTTGTGACATTCTACTTTAAGGTACCATATTGTTTACCCATGTGGCATTCACTGGTTTAGCCAATTTTCTCCTAGGATTATTATCCACAGTCTTAGAACCTAAGCCTTCAACTTGGTTCACCCTATTACTAGCTAACGTCATCAATTCCATGATTTTGATTAACTATAGCTTAAGCTCCTTTTGGCTTCTCATTATCTTTCCATATGCTTATTCCATTTTCTCTATCTTAATAATTAAGTCATTCTCCATAATCCTAAGATACAAAAAAGTGTCATACCTCTTTTAAATAGGTAACTTCAAATTCTTCCTTGAGTACATTGTCTCTTTCCTTAGATAATGATAGTAATAAGAACTCGTGTTATAATTATTATGCATGCTATAGGATGAATGCAAACATACATATATATATACAAAGAGAATGTGTTAGTAAATTAATGCATATGTATAAATAAAGTCAAAGGCATTAGCTAAGGTAATAGCTTCAATATAAAACTATCACTAAACCCATTCATTGACCAAGTTTAAGTATCTTTCGCATACATAAAATAGTTTGATTACATTATTGAAGAAAGTAAAGCCATCACTAATTTTCTCTATCCACTAGGACAATACTTAACTTTTGCTATTCTTCCTTAAAGGGTGCATTGGGTGCCAATGGTGATCCGAGGTCCACCTTAATAATGCTCTAAACTTACAATCAAGCAAGGGCATAATTGTTATTTCTTTAGCTTACTAACAATCTATATGAGAGCTTAACAACTTATTTTATGCTCCTTTGGGCTCTACCTTTACACGAGTCCACTTTTTTGTTTGATTCCAACCCCTCAAATTCTTATTCATCAGATGACTTATTAACCCTAATACTCTTTATAGTAAGCTTAGGTCTTTTGTTATCCCTGTGTAATTCCTTTATATCTTGCCAAGATGTCTTTTTTTTTAACTATTGTCCTTTAATTTTTGTTCACAAATAGTTCGTTTATGCTATAACTATCCCTTTTCTGCATATAATCGACCAATCTTTCCTTGAAATATTACCCCTTCCAACTTAAACTCTTTCTTTAACAGTTCAACCTTAGGTAACAATTCTCATAATAGAAGAATTGCACCATCATCTAAAAGTAAAATAGTGTCACTAATCTACCTACCTCTACAATCTTTGTAAGCTAGAGTTATATTACCTTGGTAATAAGCCAACTACATATGATAGGTCTACCTTCATTCACTAGCCAGGACTTGTATCTTCTTTACATAGCCATTCCCCTATAGACAAAGTTTGATTCACTGATATCATGAGTCAAAGGGAATAAACTACTAGGACTCAAACTATCTCTGAACAAAAAAATTGCATAGTTGACACATCCTGATATACCTAACAGGGGAACCAATGATGTCATCCACATCTGTACAACATGGCTCAAGAACACATCTAAGGAGCTCTTTAAAAGACATTATCCTTTTTTAAATTTCAAAATACGACACCTATTGATCCTTTATATAGTTCCCTAGCTATTATTTCCTAAAAAATTCACTACTAGGTGAGACTGGTCTAATACACATTCAAACATTGGCTTTCACATCCTTCCAAAATTGACTATGGATCTATACCACAATAGTGCCCACTTAAGAAATCTACTTTTAGCTTTTCTCACAATAATTCAAGGACTGTATCATCTTAGCTAGAATTATAATGGCTAGATTAATATTGTACCTTAATTAATCAAAGAAATCAACCACTGCTTTGTTGATATACCCTAAAGTTAGAGAAAAAATAACTAACTTACAAATAGCCAACACACAAAGTATCTATTTTCTTTTTCAGATCTAGAAAATAATCCATTAAATTTTATAACTTATGCCATGGTAAACAATCATTCAGGTTTTGGACCATATCTGCCCAACTCGCAACTCAAGTGTTTTGGTAATATATTTAATCGCTTTTTGAGCAGTGATGGACTAGACTCATTGATGTAAACCTGCTTGGGAATCACATGCTCGATGTATAATAAAGTAGCATACTCTTTAACTAATGGGACCATATCGTCCTTATTAAAAGAGAAGCACCAATATCTCGGGTTTCAAAATTATATGGCTTAAAGTAGACCCTCATTAATTTTAACCTAGATTAGAAATGCAATATCCCCATACTTTTGGGTGAGCAAATTCTTCTTGATAGTGTCCCATTGATCCTATTGGCTTGCAAATCTAATAGGTCATCCTGTGAATCAATCTAGACTCAGATTGAAATTAGTGAGAGATATCTGATTTTCGAAGCATCACCATATTTCTTTTAACTCCTTTCCAATAGATCTTTCACTACAGTATACTTTTCTTTTATTGAGACGATACGTTTCCTCATATCCAATGACCTTTTGGATGGACATTATCCCTTTTATACCAACAGCTTTTGGATGTACTAATGATGATGCTAGAATGCATGCAAAACAAACAAGGTCATGAATTAGTCATATGATCAACAAGCATCTTAAATATTCTAAATGGCCCTAAAAATTTCGTTCCTAGGAATTACGACCTTCGTAGAATTGAAGGATACATTTAGTTTGGTATTAGGGTAAGTAACCTATAACAATGCTTTAAAAGCATTTACTATATCTTAGACGGTATAACAACTTGACACATTGATATATGGTCTTACTTTAGAGCATCAATTCCTTTAAGACACTTTATTCAAAAGTGAGCTATCATGATGCCTCTAATTTTATCATTAGCTATCAATCCAATAGTAGAATGGCATGTTCAAATGTTCTCGACACTATGACATCTATATGCAAGAACCCCAAGGTGTTTGTTCACCTTAGCAAGATTTTATTTTCTAAACATGTTTTAGCCATCAACTGGATAGCCAAATGGCAAGTTATAATCAATGTAAATATTTTTGTATTGATAAGACAAAAAATATCTCAAGTAATAATGTTCATTCACCACCATTCAAGACCAAAACTCAAATACAATAAAGCAAAAAATGGTTAGAAACATTTATCTCAGTTGTAGCTAATCTCTGGATTACCTCTAGACTTTTGGGTATAGTTAATTGAATTTGGCTCCTATGGCTCATTATATGAAAGTTTAAAACAACATCTAATACAGTGGTCCCTAAATTGTTCCTTCTACCAAGTAAGAACAGCCGAGGCAACCTAATCCTAGGCTCATCATAGGCTTGACAAAATAAGTTCCATCTGGATGAGTAAATTGCTCATAGTCATACGTGCAAATCACTAAAATAATAGCAATAAACCCTAAAGGCTTTGCTTGACTAAGCAGATTATTGATCATGATCTATTAATAACCCCATTATCCTAAAATAGGCATATTCTTCCCCCATATAGTACTCAATGAAGAGTCTAATGTATATGCTAGTGCAGTGTGTACTAGGAAAAGCTCCAAACATGGATCTATCTTCATCATTTGAGATATAGAATTTTGCTTATTTTTATTAGCAAGCACAACCTTAAAATTTTATTTTTTAAGAGCTACAACAAGGTTAGCAAGCATAGCAATATCACAATAATCAATCAATAAGCATAATAATATATCAAAATATGAATCTTAACATATTAGAATAGACAACACTTCAAATCATTTTAGGGCCCCAACCGTCGAAATGAATCACTCTTCTGAACTTCTCACACCAAAATAAAAGATGGTTGCATTAAAAAGTAGCTACCAATCCTTTTAGGCTAGCTGTGATCAGGCACCTATTAAAATAATCCGCTAAAGAGTTATGAAACTCTAAAAGAATGATTTTATGACTTGCATATATCAAAGATTTATAAAACTAGGCTTGAGATTTGGTTACACCATAAGTAAGGACTCGATCCCTCTCGTGATGCCTAAAACTTGGCCAACTAATCACATATTTCTGAATTACATTTTTCTCAATTTCAATTAACCAAATGTTCAACCGTAATCCCCTTTTATTCATGAAGAACAAACACATACCAAAGAAAAATGAAAACATGTATCCTAAGACTTTCATTGGTTACCTGTGAGAGCAATCGAATTTTGGTCCAATACTAACTCGAATCTGCAACTTAATTAGAAGGAAAAATATTTTCTTAAATTGAAAATTTCACAAAAATGTGTGACTCCACAAATATTTACAATTACGTATCAAATTAAAATTATTTACAAACTAAACTCCATTTAAAAGAAATTATAAAATAAGACACAAGAATTAAATTGAAAAAAAAATTAACTTTGAAAAAAAGGCTAAAAAATCAAATTTTTATTAACTTGAGAGCCTTTATGTGACCACTAAGAACATACTACCGAACATCCTTATGCCTATTGACTCTCTAAATGTTACTTCCGGAATCAAGTTTGAGGCATCCAAATGCCTCAAAATGGTGGACACCTAAAATATAAAGAAACCAGAAAATGTTTGGCAATTTTGACATTTCAAGCTCTTTAAATTTATTCTGGACTATTCCAAACACATAAAATCACAAACTAAAATTCTTATGAATCTTGACTCAATATACTTTAATGCAAAAGTACTCAAAAAATCCTGAAAAAATCATTTTGGTTATCAAATGAATTTTTTCTTGGACATCATTGTGTCACATAGCATGTCCAAATAGCTTACTTTCTAAATTTTCCTCCTGATTCATCTAAAATATCCATAGGACAAGCAAAACACGGTTTTAAAGCTAACTTAATCGACTTTTATAGAAATATGAGACAAGTCTACAAAAATGATTATCCCTATTGAAAATAGTTTGTATTATATAGCTTAGGCGCTGAAATAGAGCCATGTGAATAGATTATGTTGCAAAATTTCTTCTAGGCATGTCCAATCATGAAATTAAATGTTTCAAAAGACTATTACACTACCCATTGAATGTGGATTATAGAAAAATACAAATAAAAAGTGATAGCACTAGAAACATAAACAAAAATATTTCTTTTTATGAAACCATTATGCTAGAAAACTGCAGTAACTCTATAATAATGTGTGATCATGAACACTTATTTCTAATTTTTCTAACAAAATTTCAAATGTTTGAACATCTATTATGAGGCTAATTACATTTTATGTATGTCAAAGGTAGAAAATAACAAAATTCTCTAAGAAACTCAACCTAGAACTCTAACTGCCACCAAAATTCAAAGTCACGTGAGCAGCATGTTTTTTGTTGCATTTATTTGTATTCATTTCTTCTTAACAACTAAGAGGCACACCCAAGCTACTCACTTAAATGCGATAATCAACAACCAAATGACTCTAAACAACCATACTAGACACACCTCAATTATCCCTAAGGGATCCCATTAACGCTTTAAAAGTTTGGCTCACAAAAACTAATGAAAACACTTAGAAAAAATATTTTTATGCTCTAAATCAGCTCTAAATTCACATATTTGTTCATTCTCTGAGTTGTTCTTGAAGAACTTATTTAATAAAATCAAACTTCCTCTTACTCATTGATTGAATGAGACAAAGCTTGTTCTTAGGGTTTTTTTGTGAAAACATGAACAAAAGTGCTCCAAAAAACTTTCAACAAACATGCAGTAGACTACATGTTTTATTTACTGTCAATGAATCAACCACAATCCTAATCTACTAAAATTGAGTTAGCCAAACATACCTGAGCATAAACAAATCATTCTCAATTCTTTTCATTTAGCAACCAATCACAAGGAAACAAGCTTATCATAACTCAATAATCATGATTATCAACTCAACTAAATAATTCAACCATTTAAGCTCAAATTTAAACATTTAAGTTTTTCAACAATTTAAGTCTAAATTTTAGCTTATCCAAGCTCAATCTAACATCACAATATCATTACCAAGGCTGAACCAATATCTACCTAAAATGCAAAGTAGCTAAGCCTTAACCATGGTTTCCTACCTTGGCAGAATCTTACTCTCATTATTTTAAGCTTGTTTGAACTTACATTAAGCCTAAAAACTAAGTATTACAACTTTAAACTTCATGATTTCAGCTCAATATAATTAGATATCAGCCAAATAAAGCTCAAAACATCATAATCCCATAAAATCAAAGTAGCCAAACCTATAATTAAAAATTTTCTTATATTCAAACATTAAAGTTATTTCAAAAACAAAAGATTTCAATTTTTTACTCCATGATTTGAGCTCAAGATCTTAGATCTTAAGCTTAATTAAGTTTAAGGCATCAAGATCTAGCTAAATCTAACTAATGGAAGCCTAATCTAAGGAGTTTTTCATGTTTGAATGCTAGGTTAGGAGATCTAATAATGATTTCAGTTTTGTTTCTTCAATTAATCATCAAATCATGTATCAAATCATCAAATCTAACTAAAACCTAGCTTGAATCAAGGAATCTTCATCAAATAATGAAAATTCATTATGGTTGAAATCAAAAGAGTATTAAATAAGCTTGGTCGAATCATAAAATCACAAAATAAGTATAATACAACTACATCATGTTAATAAGCTAAAAGAAAAGAGATAAAGAAAATATGTTACTTAATCAAGCCTACACTCTACCAAGAAAATGAGAGACAGTGAGAATATTCAAGACTATCTAAAGTGTTTAAAATACTAAAAAGTGTCTAAAGTGTGAAAATGAATAGCCATTCACCCCTGTTTATAGGCCCAAATGCTAGTGATTTTATCCTAAATCACCTTAAGGTGAGCTTAAACTAATCACTAACTTCCTTAACTAAATTAGGATCAAAATTTCCATATTAAAAACATGTAAATTTGACTAGACAATGTTATTAACTAATCTATGTACATATTTTTGTAACATCCAGTTGGTTGAAATGTTTAAGTAAAGATGCAATTAAATGTTCTATCTTGTGATAAAATTATCTTTTAATGACCTTCCCTCTAAAAATTTGGAATTTCATACCCCAAATCTCCAAGATTAAACCCTTAGAAATTCTCTACACCTTAATTCCTAAGGCCTTTACATGACCCAATCTCAATTACACCCTTCTAACCTAAAGTTCATATTTAATTTCATTTTGGCGTAATTAGCTTTGAAATCTAATCTTGAAAACTCATCCAATTTAAATTCTAAGCAAAAACTTGACTTTTTATAGTTGACTTTGCTTATAGTTGACTATCCACTTATTGTTAATCTTTTATGTTAACTTCTAAAACAAGTCTTTTTTTATCCAAATAACCTCAATAACTATTCTAATCACTTCAAGAGACATATACTAGTCAACTTATAACATACTCGAATTTTTAAAACTCAAGTCTCCTCTTTTCCAAATCTAGTACTTATCCCCTAAATCAAACAATTAAACTTGAATGTCTTATTTCAGTAAACTAAGCCCATGGACACATCACAAAACCTCAATTACACCTTGCTATCACAATTAGATGTTGCTATCAACAATAACTTATCTGAGAAGACCAAAACCTAGGAAATTTCAATTAACCCTTAAAACTAAAAAAAAAAAAAGTCAATTGGGGGTCTAGATAAAGTAAAGTGTCCACATCTCCTTCATGATGCTCAAATCAATACAATTTAGCCATATATTATCTCGAGTTTTGTTTTCATGATTCTAACTTTTCGATATTTAATCATAATCCTCTAAAATATTTGGATAAATTTAAATAAGTACCATAAGTTTTACAAATTGAAATTCACTATGCTTCTTAAAGTGTGGCAAAGCACAAAGTTTTTATTAAAATAGTTTTTCAGGGTTTGGTTTTAAAAGGTTATTTTTGAATTAGGTAACCCCATGAAATCTTCCCCATTAAAGTGGCTAAAGAATCAAGATAAGGCTTTAGTCTAAATATATTTTCTTAATTTTTTTTAGAAAATACTTAATCAAATTTTCATGGATGCATTGCCATTTTAATTAAGCAAAGAGAGTTTAGCTGCAACATATAATTATCATATCAATATCTGGTAATAACAATAAAGCATAAGAAATCGGTCAATTTAGAATGTGTCCCTTAATTAGCCTCAATTATTTAAAGAAATAATCAATTAATGGCTTAGAGACAAGCTTGTCCTTAAATTGTGAGTAAGGCAAAAAGTTTGTGTGAAAATTGAACAAAATTTTAAAAAAGTAAAAGAGATAAAACTTGATTTTTGGAAAATTTTTGAAAAATGGGTTAAAAATAAAATAATTAAGAACTACTATAAAATTTGATAATTATTGTAAAATGAGACATTTTTCCAAAATTTTTGAAAAAAGGGTGAAAGTTGAGATTTAAATCAAAAAGGAATTTCTAGCAAAAACTTGAATTGATATTGTTTCAAAAACATATGAGAACTTAAGATGAGCCTTAGAAGGACCTATGAATGCTTAATGACCACCCAACAGTGTTAAACAACCTCATTCCAAGGTAGTAGAATTCCTTAGAAGAGTAACGACATGAAATTTTGAATTATGTCCTATTATGAAAATAAGGGATAGCTCATGTTGTTGAACTTTCAAATTTATTCTTGACTTAAATGGACTCCACTTGGGGCTCATGATATGTCATTGGAAAGATAACTTAATGAGGCTTCATTAAAAAATTATAAGAAATTCCTAGAAAATCATTTTTAAGGAGAAAATCATTTTTGGAATGCAGCACTGGTAACAAGGTAAGAGATTCACACTAGAAAAATCATGTTTGCTATAATATTTTAAAGGTAATTAAATTTAGTTTAAGGGAAAATTACTTAAAATTCAAGAAAAATAATTTGTAAGTCAAAAATAGGACACCATTAGTATTGATTGCTAAAATTGAGGGTATCAAATAGCGTATCATAAAAATTTATAACTTTTTGTTACAGTCTCAAAAGATTGCTTTCAATAACTCTTCAAAAGCTGGCTTAAAGTTCTTTAAAAAATATGTAAAAATTTTTAAAAAATTGTTTGGTGAGTGAAAACAATTTTTAATTAGGCCTACATTGTTATTAATAGCAAAAGTAGAGTAAATAAAAGTTTTTCTTTAATGTAACTACCCAAGATAATGCTGTAATTAACACTCGTAAATAGCATGCTAATAAATGTAATTTGAGCCCAACGGAGTTGGCACTCAACTAACCCAATGATTATATGATAATGAATGAAATCCCTTAAAGCGATCCCAAAGCATCTGAATACTCTCTTCATCTTTTTGCCTTAGTACTTTCCTTATGGAATACTTATCTTCGACCCTAATGAAGCATGAGAAGGCTTTTTTAAGGTTGTAACAGCTCTTATAGTCGCTAACCATCCCCACAACACTCTCTAATACTCAACATACAAGGCTCATGAACAAAGCTCCATGTTTATTAACTTAAAAATCAATTTTGATTGGTTTTGAGACCTATTTATTGCTGCCTTTCTAGCTATGAATCCAAGTGTCATAAAACTTAGTATACCTTAAGTTTATGACAAGAATGGTGGAAATCAATAGACTAACATTAACTCATTAATTGAGCCAACTATCACCTAACCTAGAGGAGTTTTAGAAACTAATTTTTTGTTAAGTTTATGGCCATTTCATAGTGGCCATCCAGGTCTAGTTGGATGAGCGACTCATCTGATGGTCCCTACCCCTTCATATTATTATGCCTAATCCAAATCCCAATCAAGGGATAGTTCAAAGGCTAGACCACAACCAACCATTATTTATTTTTAAGTTGAGCGTGTTATGCCTTTCGGATCATCAAGGCTCAAAGGCTGGGCACATGGCGATAGCTTGGTGACTCCACTACGTACGATTCAAAGAGTTAGGCCTATAACTAGCTACTTCTCACTCAGTTCTTGGTTTTTTGGTCTCCATAATTATTTAGATATAATTCTTTTTTATTTTTTGCCTACTAAGCTCTATTGTTTATGTTTTTGTCTTGTGATTGTTAGGGATTATTCATGCCTAAATGAATATTGATTCAAATAAATATGGTAATATGGGAGTGAAACAAAAAGTTTTGATTGTTTCCCTAACACACATTGTGCACTTGTATTTGCACAAGATTCCCATGATACATAATGGTATGGTTAGTATCCTAATTATTAGGAGGAAGTGAGGCATCTGCATTCGTGAATAACCCTCTGCATAGGCATGGAAAAACCTTCTGGGATGTAAACTACCTATGTCTCTTATGAGTACACCTCTACACTTGCATAGGAAATTACATCCACTGGATCAAACTCATTCTGCCAAACTCATGATGGGCCTAGGCTCGAGGTGCCTTGACTATCTTTACCAAACAAAGGAATAATTCAGATACCAAAATAGGCATCAACTTAAACCCATATAGTAAACCTTATGAGCTAAACCATGTCAAGCCATACCGGAGACTGCTAGAATAACTTGGAGATTAGGGCCACTCAAGGAAACATTTTTTATCTTTACTTCTACATACTATTGGTTACACAGGCGATGATGGGTGAAGGTTGTCACCCGTGTTTGTCTTCTTATGATTATTCTTTTAGGATATGCCGTTACGTTCGATGGTAAATCCTCTTTAATGAGTGGGTACAAGTGAATGCCATTACAAGCAATGCCATCTTAAAATAGTCATATCTGACTAAAATAAGCTATCATGTTACCTGAACGATGGCTTAGCATGTACTTAACATAAATGGTGATGAATGAACGTAATTGTTTAAATAGTTAGTCTTAGTCACTATGAGGTATCATGTTCTTTCATGAAGAGGAAATTTTAATATGGACATGTTGGTATACTACCCGTTCAATGCCTTAACATTTATATTCATCATGTTTACCTTAGGCATCGCACTACCTATTCTCAGGGTAAATTTTGTGGTACACTTTTGCTACTATTCTTTCATTTCCTTATCTTGTACCTATTATTTTGTATCAGTTACTAATTAATTCTCTTTTTGCCTTTCTTTTTCACAACAAATCATTCATTATAACTACTATCATCATGGTATAATTGGCTCTAATGGATCAGTGTTCAGAGCTAAAGCCATCTGTCATGGAGCAACAATCCGCTTCAGAGCTAAAGCCCTTTGAAAATGTTCGAGCATGGTTAGAGCTCCGATAGCGTGAAGATGGAGACATCTTAAAATCTGGGTATGCCTCTATAGTGCATGAAATGATCAAGATAGGGTATCGTCAAAATGATTGGCAAGATCTAAAAACCAAATGGATTAGTTAGGACAATACCAAAAGGAATCATTCGCTAAGAGATATAAAGATATCACTCTTCTACTTTAAGTTCGTTTGGATGTCGGTTTGTTACAAGCGACCTCTTAGTTTTCGAATCTAGCATGTCGATGTTTCACTTTTAATCATGAAGATTTGGTCCCCATGGTTGATGAATACATCGCATTACTTACCATTAAAAAAGCAAAGGTCAATAGAATATACTGCAAAGCATTGAATGCTTTAACCTTCAAGAAAAGATTAGCTCAGATCCTCAGGGCAATGGAGTCTTAGATTGAGAGCATATTAAACAAAGGGGAACAGTGAATACACCTTATAGTGCAATTTGAAAGAAGCAATGGTGAATACCATTGACATTTAAAAAATCTAAGATATCTACACTTTGCCAGTATATGGTCTGGTTATATTCTCAAAGACATTAGGCTATGTAGAAGCTACAATAGTAGATGTCTTTTCTTGTTTGTGCTATAACATTAATCCTGCACTGGCCATCCTTATCAAAACTATTCTAGCTTTTACTTTTTGTAAGAAAATGGGAATGGGCCATTTCATCGGATATGCATCGTAGCTTCACATTTGGCCCGTTAGTCACCTTGTCGTGCTACTTCTTATCCAACTTTAACCCTATCTCTAAAGTACATGAAAAGGAATGACCTTAAGATAAATATAAAGGGTAATGGGTTCAAAAATTTTAGAACCTCAAGGTGAAGGAGGTAACATGGAAGGCCTCTTGGTTTTTTCTATAAACGGTCATCTACCAATGCAGAGATTACAGTTGTGTACCGCTCATAGGATTATGGGCAAGTACTAGCTATGCCCCTCTTTTAGTTCTTCGACAATTCTAGTGCTCTATATTGCCTAATAGAGCTTGGCGACACAGCACTTAAAAGTCACCCTTAGGTTTTTTTTTATTTTCTAATTTTATCATCTTTCAATTATGTCTCTGGATGCCAAAAATTAACCCGGACAAAATGAAGTGTCTACACTACCCCTCTTTGGCCATTGCTAAGTGTTAAGAATAGGGCAAAGACAAATAGACATCATTTTCTTAGGGTTGGATGATGGTTCCATGTACCTGCAGAAAAATAGAGATCTAGTTAACATTATGTCAAGATAGGTTGAATATATCGACAAAAAAAAAAAGAAAATTTTAATGAGTTTTGTGGGGTTTAACCTCCCTACTAGGTTGTTTCTTGAGTTTAAACCCTAGACAAGTGCCACCAACTTGTGCGAGCTTTAAGGTGAGCAAGCATCTTGCTCTTTAAAGACTGAAGTAGGTTGTTTTTAGGGTTTAACCCTTTAAACAAGTGCTACTAACTTTTGTGGGCTTTACTCGATAGGCGTCTAACTCTTTATGGACTAAAACAGGTTGTATTTTGGGCTTGACCCTAGATAGGTGCCACCAACTTACGTAGGCTTTAACTCGATAAGCATCTAGCTGTAAACTGAGGTAGGTTGTTTTTGAGATTTAGCCCAAACAGGTGCCACCAGCTTGTATGGGCTTTTACTCAATAGGCATCTAGCACTTTATGGATTGAGGTAATTGATTTCTTGGGTTAGACCCCAAACAAGTGCCAATAACTCATGTAGGCTTTAAAGTAGGTAAGAAAAGTTGTCCAGCTCTTTATGGACTAAGGTAGATAAGTGCCATTAGCTTATGTAGGCTTTGTGTTAGGTAAGAAAAGGCATCCAACTCTTTGTGAACTAAGGTAGATAGGCGCCACCAGCTTGTGTGTTCTACTTACCGTTTAAAGACTAAAAGAAAATGAGTTTAGATACCTCTCTGGGATGATTTTCAATGAGCTTGCAATGTCAAAAATACTTATTTGAGGCCTTTCAAGGTTTTTTTTGAAAGTAAAAAATTATACTTTAGGTTCCCCACTAATTTGGCTTCTATATACGAGAGTTGGTACCTGTAAGATGTTAAATGTTGTATAATACATGAGGATACAAATGTGTGTCTAGATGATATAAAGATGATAATTAAAAAAAGAAAAAAAAAACTAATCAAGTGATCAATTTTGGTCTTCTTCGATTGTTTGCTTTTTCATGAGTTTGAGGTGCCTTTTACCTTGAGGTTTGTCAATCTTGCTCTAGATTTCCATAGGCTTTGAATTTAAAGGCAACCTTTTAAAGGTATAAGAGGTTCATAAATATGGTGGGATGGACTTGAGCTTCAAAAGCCCATGTGTGGGAATTTTTGCTACATTGAATTTAGTGAGTATAAAGGATTCCATTTTGCCAATTATGATTCAAAAGGTATCTTTAGTTGTCAAGTGGACTATTCCAAATTTCGATTGAGGATGACAGTTTAAAAAGAATTTTGGCCTTTCATTTTTAAGATGAGGTTTACTGTAAGAAGGTTTTTAGCATTCTTTCAAAATTAGGTCCAAGGGTCAAGGTGACCGTGGCTCCAAAAGTTCATTCATGGTCTTTAGATATGAACCAAAACCCTTGCAAAGTTTCATCTTTTCCAAGTAATGCTAGGAAATCCGATTATCAATTATCAAGCATTATCAATTAAACAATAAACATGATGCAACATGGAATAGAGGGTTACGAAAAGATTTTACGATAAATCAAGTAAATGTATTTCATTCAAAGAAAAAAGGTACAAGTTATGACAAACTTTTGAGATTATGAAAGATTTTAAAATACAAAAAAGATAAGAGAGGTCTTTCTAACTGATTGGTCGCTGATGATGATGACATGAATCCTCACTAAGTGTTTTTGGAGACTTTTCTCGAGCAATTAACCTTTTTGGTGTCAGTCAACTGATCGAGGAGTTCTTTAAATTATCTTGTAGTCGGATGGATGCTTTTAGGCTAGGTGGCCTCCATTTTTAGGTACTGGTAAAGATAAGATTTGTCGGTGAAGGTTGGAATAGAACAAATGAATTAGGTTGTGGTTTGGTATCCTAATCGAAGCCTTGATTATGGGAAAAATTGGTTTTGGGCTGGTAATAGTTTAAGCCTAACTTAATTTGAGTAAAAGGGCCTGGTCACTTAAGTTACCCTCTTGAGTTTTCAATTTAAGCTGGCTCTTTTTTTTAATTTTTTGTTAAAGTAGAAGCAAACGAAAGATAAGAGCTCTTTTTGGTTTTTCATCCTAAAATCCTTTTAGGAGAACGAGATAGCACCCATGAAAGTTCATACTATTATGCGATAGGCGTATAATACAAAAGGTAACTTTTCATGCCAATCATTATACATCTCGACCATCTTTTCAACTATCTTCTTAATATTCTTGTTGGTTGCTTCAACTACCTTATTAACTTTTAGACGGCATAAGATAAAGTTTCGATGTTGAATCTTAAACTAAAAGCAGACTGCTTGATCATTTTATCTTTATGTTGTGTGCATTATCAATAATAATTTGCTTGGGAAGAGTATATCTATAAATAATGTCCCCATTTCACAAATTTGCATATGATCGATCTGGTGATATTGGCATATAAAGTTGCCTCTACCCACTAGGTGAAATAATCAATAGCAACTAAAATGAAATAATGCCTATTAGAAGCCTTAGGGATAATTGGTCTAATCATGTCCATACCTTATATAAAAAAGGCCATGGAGCTATCATACCATGTAAAAGTGTTGGCGGGACATGGATTTTGTTATTGTAGATTTGGCATTTATGGCACTTTCGAGCATAGTCAATGCAATCCTTTTCAAAGTCAACCAACAGTAACCTGATTGCATGACTTGCTTTGCCATTCGGTGCCTATTAGCATGTGTACCATAAATTCTTTCATGGATTTTTTAGAGAATTCTTTTAGCTTCGGAGGCATCTATGCACCAGAGTAGTACTTGATCCCAACCTTTCTTGTACAAAATTTCACCATCCAAAACAAAGCTTGTAGTTATCCTTTAGATGGTTTTCTTGTCAATTTCAGTGGCATCTTTTAGGTATTACTGGTCCTTAATATACTGAAGGATGCATGATACCATTATAGGCTGTCATTTTCTTCCATAACATTTTGGTAATATGCCATGGCTGTATAGATACTCATCTGAATGGGAGCAATGTTCGATTCTCGATTAACTTTGAACATGGATGATAAAGTGGCCAAAGCATCAGCAATTTGGTTCTCTTCTCGAGATAGATGTTAAAAGCTAATATCATTAAGCATTTTTAGCTCTAATATCATATTCCCATAATAGATCCATTTTGCAACAAGTGTTTGCCATTCTCCTTTCAGTTCATAAATGAAGAGGGCTAAATCTTCAAGTACTTACAGTGTTTGAATACCTCTCTCAATGGCTGCTTGGAGTCCCCTAAAACAAGCTTCATATTCAGCTACATTATTGGTGCAGTCGAAGTTCAATCTTACAGTGAAAGGGTAATGGTTTTCATCGGATGAGATGAGAATTGCCCCAATTCCATGCCTAGTACATTTAAAGCTCCATCAAAATATATTTTTCGAGATAACCAGCACTTAACAATGTTCTCTACCTCAGATATGCACATTAAGTCTTTGCTAGAAAATTCAAAGTCTAAAGGTTGATAGTTATTTGTTGCTCGACTTGCCACAAAGTCTGCTATTGTGCTACCCTTGATGGCTTTTTGATTCATATACATGATGTCGAATACTCGAAAAGCAAGACTTGCCACCTGGTTAACTTTCCTGATAAGGTGGGAGCTTCGTACAAATAGTTAATGGGATCGAGTTTAGCGATTAGCCACGTAGTGTGGTATAGCATGTATTATCTTAACCTCCACGCCATCCAAGTTAGACCACAACATAGTTTTTCTATAAATGAATAATTATTTTCATATTCTATGAACTTCTTGCTCAAGCAGTAGATATCATGTTCCTTCTTGCCTCACTCATCATGTTGACCTAATACGCAGCCTATAGACTTGTCAAAAACTGATAGATACAAGATTAACGGTCGGTGAGCACTGGTGGCACAAGTAATGATGATTTGAAAGGTAGTGTTTGACCTTATCGAAGGTTTATTGGCAATCTTTGTTCCATTCTTTAGGGCTTTATTTCTGAAGTAGTCGAAAGATCAGGTCACATTTATTGGTTAATTGAGATATGAATCAGCCTATGTAGTCCAACCTCCCCGAGAAACTTCTCACTTATTTTTTAGTTCGAGGTGGTGGTAGATTTTGAACGGCCTTGACCTTGTCGAGGTCAACTTCTATTCCTTTTTCACTTACAATAAAGCCCAATAGTTTATCAAACGTGATGTCGAATGTGCATTTGGCAGGATTTAGCTTAAGTTGGTATTTGCATAGCTGTTTGAAGAGTTTTCACAAATTAGCCATGTGTTCACTTTCCTTTGGCAATTTGGTGATCATATCGTCCACATAAATCTCAATTTTTTTATGCACGAGATCATGGAACAATGTTATCATCGCCCTTTGTTAGGTTGCCCTAATGTTCTTGACTTCAAAATGCATCATTTTGTAACAGAAAGTGCTTCACTTGGTCATAAAAGTGGTCTTTTCCACGTCTTCAGCTGCCATTTTGATTTGGTTATAGCCCAAAAATCCATCCATGAAAGAAAATAGTCATTTTTTGTAGTGTTTTCTACTATGGTATCTGTGTGTCATAAAGAAAATTTGTTTCTGGAGCTGGCTCAATTTAGATTGCTATAATCTACACACTTTCGCACTTTACTGTCCTTCTTTAAAGTTGGGACTACATTGGCTACCTATTCAAGATATTTGGCTACTTTGAGAAATCTTGCCTCAAATTGTTTCTTCACTTCTTCTTTGATTTTCAAAAGCATTTCAGGTTTCATCCTCTTAAGTTTCTATTGTATGGGCTAACACTCAATTTTAAAGGCAAGTTTCTAGTCCACAATCTTGGTGTCTAATTCGAGCATGTCCTTGTAGAAACACATCTCTATATTCTTGAAGAAGAATTATTAGCTTAGGTCAAGTTGATGATTTAATGGAGGTTCCTATTTTAACTTCTTTTATGTCTTCTTTCATTCTAAGATTTATGGTTTCGATGAGCTCTTCATGAGGCAATATATGTTTTTCTTCCTATTCAATTAGTCTTAACGGGTCTAGAGGTATAGGGTTTTTCTTAGAATTCTCTTCAGACTCGACCTCACCAAGGTAGATTAGTTGCTTGAAATTGATTTTTGAAGTTTTAGTATGAATATTCGTGTCACCTTCATAAGGATGCCTGAAATATGGAAAAAAAACAATATAGGTGGAAAAATATGCACAGAAAAGTCTAAGAGTTGTTAATAACTATAAACATAAAAGATGAAATGCATAATGCTTAACGATTTTCATTGATAATATTTAATAAAAGATGCTCATACAAAGGATCCTCTAATGCTTTTGGGCAAAAGCATGAAGGTTTAGTTCATTGCATTACTTTAAAACAGACTTGAATAATACAAGAATCTCAATTTCAGTCCAAACACTTGAAACAAATCCTAAAAGGCATAAACCAGTCCTATGCTTGTCACTGACATCTCTGGCTCATCAGCTACATTGATAGAGAAATCCCTAAATGCCTTGTTTAGTATGAACATAACACTAGCAAAGCCAATATTCATATGTCCTCTTAGGCAAAAACTTTCTTGAAGTGACGAAAATACCGTCAGTTCATACCCCACATCTTGTCCTAATAGATGAGCCATCATTTTCTCACAGTTCTTTTGAGCTTGTGTTCTTTTCTATTGTGCATTGAGCTTGAATCTCGATCCTCTTTCATTAATCTGGTTGACAATTTTCAATGCTTTAGCAATCCCTTCGATGTGTTTTTTGAGTCTTTTTCCAGCCTAGGCATCCTTAACGACAATTAACTTTAGACTTATATGAGTGCTCTTCGATAAGCAAGGCTTAACCATTGCAACCCTTCTTTGAATAAGTAGCATTGACAAACTCAAAGGATTGGAAAAAGGATTTTAGGATATCTTCATCAAGTTTGACATATAGGGCATCAATTGAGGCAGTGTAATGATATCTTCTTTTCCTCTGATACTGTCAACTTTATTCTCAATGATGAATTTTAACTTTTTGTGTAAAGATAATGGTACTGCTACTGCAGAGTGAATCCAAGGCCTTCCCAATAGGTGGTTATATGATAAAGCAATATCTATCACAACAAAGTCAACCTTATAAGTACATAGGCCAACTTGGAATGGAATGGTGATTTTTCTAACAACGTTTTTGCAAGTTCCATCAAATGCTCACACAATTGTACAACTATTCTTGATATGAGATGTGTTAATAGGGAACTTGTTCAACCATGACACAGGCATTACATTTAGAGCCAACCTGTTATTATTAAGCACCTTGGGCAACATAGTTCCTTTACAATATGTGGTGATGTGAATGGTTTTATAATTTCCTCTTCCTTCATGCGAGATTTCATCATCACTAAAAAAATATGTAATTGTCAATAGTAATGCTGCTCACTAGGTGATCCAATTGACCTATAGAGATGTTAAGAGGGACAACCCAGATATCTTGGTGGGTTGCTTGTTCAACTGATCGACGATGTTGTATTCGCTATGCTTAATAAACTTAAGGAATTTTATAGCTTCTTTCTCATTCACTGGCTCCTTAACAGCTATCGAATCTAAGTTTTTGGTTGTAGATTTCGATGCTTACGAAATAGGATTAGTATTCTCTTATTGAGTTTCATTTCTCGATGCTACTAGGGTATAACATTTGCCACTCCACGTTAGGTGGCTGACCTTTGAAAGGCCAACATTTGTGGCTTGCTGACCAGATTCTTTGATGATTAAGGTTTTGTTTTCACAATTTCAATGAACCACTTTATAATCCTTATAAGGGAAAGGGGATCAAAGTTGAATGATCATTCTTAGTGCAAACTAAACAAGGGTAGCTTGAACTCTCGGTTAATTGTCAAACAAGATCAATGGCCTTCCAATCCTGTAAGGAGGATTGCCCCCCTTTTTTTTTCCACAGTGTTGCATTTGCAGACTCGATATGCAAGGTTTGTTTTTCATGTAGAACTCAATGCTACCCTTGTTCATCATCCTTTAAACCATAGTGAGAAACTCTTTGCATGTTTAAAGAGTGTGGCCGTAATAATATGGAAATCATAGAAGGCATCAATTCTTTCCTTTGTTTTTTTGGTTGCATTAACCAATTTAGCATGCACTAGGATTTGCCAAACCAAATTCATTAGCATTTTGACCTCTTTTATGTTTTCTATAATCTAGCAATTCTCTTCAATAACTATTCTACTTAAATCTAACTTAGCAGGAATTTTAGATAAGCTGGCTTCAGTGGCAGATTTCAGTTGTTCACTAGCCTTCATTTTTCCTTTCCTTTTACCTTTGTAGATATTTCTTCTACCAGATTCATTTTTTATAGCCTTATCGATCATTCCATAAAATAAGACTACATCGATGAAGCTCTTTGGGAAGCTTTTCGCTACCTTCTCATAATAAAGGGCTTGTAATTTGTCGATGAATCTAATAGTCGTCTCTTTTTCTGTTAATAAGGGATAAATCAAGGTAGACTTTTCCATCCATCTCGAAGCATATGTCTTGAAACTTTCATCAGCTCTCTTTTCCATGCTCATAAAGGACAGAAATTTGATCGTTCGTTGGCCTTTCCTTATCTATGGCATTAATAGATAAACCAATGTGTTTGTCCCACTCCTCATAGAACTTAATCTCAGACCGGTCCATCATCTCTTGGACCATTTCTAAGATTGATGAGCAACATTGCAAATCATGCTTATAACCACAGTAGCAGCAAGATGGCCCAATGATTTCTTTGCTCTAATCATTGATGCCTGAGACTATTCTTACCCTCATAAAAGCTTGCCAGAACTTACTTATTAGTGTTTTGAATTCTCTAATGCTTTCTTTGACCTAATAACTTTTCCCATTGATTATCACATTCACTTTTGACTCAATATGGTTAGGGAGTGGATTGGCTCTAACATTTAGCCCAGGCCCTTGTTCAACCTTGATCACTCTTTTTTCTACCAGACCTTGTACCTTTCTCTTAAATGAGGTGCAATTCTTAATAGAATGGCCTTGTGCTCCAACGTGGTACTCACAATATGTATTCTCATCATAACATTTGAGGTACGGTGGTGACTTGGGTTTGTGAATATTAGGGCCACTAGTTGACCTATCAATAAAAGAAAGAATCTCTTTATAGGAGCAAAGGAGTGGCTTAAAGTGCTCCCTTTTCTCGAAGAGCTTGTTGATTGTTTGGAGCTATTATGTTGTTCATGTCATAAGGTTATGCACTTTAGGCTGCTTTTTGTATAGGATTTAATGCAAAGCTCATTGTCGAAGTAAACATGGTAGCATGAACTAGTTTTGGCACGGGCGAGTAAGGGTTAAGACCCAGATTCAACATGTTTGGAAGGTACACAGCTTATGTTGGATGCAGATTTTGATTAACTTGGCATGACTTTTGCCAAAAGCATTCACTTCATTCTTCTTACCCTTATTTATTAACTTCTTGACTGACTTAGATAATTCTCTAATAGATATCCTGCCACTTTTGATAGCGTTATCAATCATTTCAATCGATATAACCATATCGGTAAAATTTTTTGTGGCATTTCTTACCATCCTTTCATAGTAAAGAGCTCATAGGATGTCAACAAACATAACCTTCATTTTTTTCAATCAAAAAGGGATCAACTTAAGTTACCTCCTTTCTCCATCTTTGAGCATATTACCTAAAGCTCTTAGATGATTTTTTTCCATGTTCATGAGATAGAAGCGATCTAGAGTCCAATCAGACACATGCTTATATCATTTAAAGAAGGCGTGTGCCAAATCTACCTATGTTTGAATTTTTACGGGATTAAGCCCTATATACCATCGAATAGCCACCCCAGTCAGACTGTCCTAAAAGTAGTGAATCAGTAGTTTCTCATTCCCCTTACACCTAGCCATTTTATGGTAGTACTTGCCAAGGTAAGCAGTGGTGTCAGTAGTCCCATTGTATTTTTCAAAATCAAGCACTTTGAAGCTAAGCAGGATAAGGAGACTTAAAACAAGCCCAACAATTTTACGTCCATGATCCTAGATTTGTCACTTCCTTTAATAGCTTAAAGGTACTTCTCTATCGACTGCTATCTATTTAAGCCTTTATTGCTTTCTGATAACCTCTTCGCTTTTTTTTCTTTCATTTTTTCATGAGGTCTAAGACTATGGGCTTTGTCGATAAAAAGCTCGCACCTTGAAATCCTTACACTAGATGAGATGTTGTTGCAAGGTTGATATAAATCAGTGGCTGAGTTAAAGGGATATTTGTTACTGGAGGATGTTGTCCATGCAATGCCCGTTCTCGAGCATTAGTGACTTTAGTACCACCATTCAAATTGCTTTCAAGATTGGCCAATTCCTTCTTATCATCCATTGTGCTTGTTTGCCCTTTTTCCTTCAAAGCCATGAATAATTACTTGTTAACTTGGCAATCTAAGCTTAAAGTTCTTCTTTCCTACAGAGTGATTGCTCTTGAAACTCCCTATACATGAGTTCAAGTCTTTTAATGTAGGCTTGGTGACAGTTTTTATTGGTTTTCGACAATTGCAAGTGTTATACCAATTACAAACTATAGGTTTTGTGTTTTAGAGCACATTCACTTTAAATTATTATTGGATTAGGCTTTTATAATGTGTCATAAATATGTTTGATGCAATCAAAGTAAGCATGCGATCATGAAGATAAATCACTATTAACATGAATGAAACAAACAATAAAGGAATTAGGTTAGTCATACAAATGCAAGAGGGATAATTAGAGTAAGAGGCAACTCCACCAATAGCATCTTGTATTAAAGCAACAAAATGTCTCAATTACACATGATTGCATTTGAAAATGCCTAACATAATTACATTGCCTGGTTACATGCTCTAGGAAATATAACAATTCTTGTTCATGGGCTTCGATGGGTAGAATATTGCATGTCAAGGATTGTGCTACATCCATCATGTGTTTTACTTCTAACTAGGCCACTGAATCTGCTGGGTGAGATGGCGGTAGTGATCTTAATGGTTTTGACATGCCTGATCAATCATTTGTAGCCACTCTACTCTTGTTGTTCGAAGGCTCTTACTAGTTCATTGAATTGGTCTTGGCGAGCTTGTAGAAAATGCTTTAAATCTTGGATTTTAAGTGTCAAAGTCTCATTGTCGACATGGTTTACCCTTAAATCCCAAACTCTAGCTTTTAAACGTCCATTTTTCTTCTAATAGGTTGATGCCAGGGCACGAGTTCTAATGAGCTTCTCTTTTTTGGCCCTAATCTCTTTTTTACATTAATAAAGTTTTTCTCAAGGGTATTAATTTCTACTTCCCACTTAACAGATGACTTTCCAAGGCATTAACACTTGCTTAATTTGCTGAGTGCCATATAATCTTTCCTCAAACTCTGGAGATTTTCCTTGCGATGTTTATTCTTTTTGATAGCCTGGTTCACTTCACCATTTCAGAGATAGAGATCTGTTTCTAATTGACTCTTCTCTTCCCTTAAGGGAGCGATCTCTTTGGCAAAGGTTACTTTTTCTTGTTCAAACTTTTACTTGAGCAATTTGATCTTAAATGGAAATTCATTAACTGGTGTTTGTTATGTCCTAGCATCAAATAAGGGCAAGGCCTCATTAATGCGACGGATCCTTCATTCATCATATCCTAGCATCATACTACTCCCTCTCCAATATCTCTCTATGTAGCAAGTTTGTTTCCATGCATTAAAGACTAGCTGAACTTTCAACTTGCAATCAAGCTGACCATAGCCAAATTCCCATAACCTTAGGTTTTAGATGAAAAGGATTAATTATCAGCACTGAAATTACCAGAGGGCCAAAATGGGTGCATAGCTTATGCTTCTCCAAAATCTTATGAGCGGCATACAATTATAATATCTACACCGGTATATGATTGTTTGTAATGAGAACTAAAAAGCTTTCCATGTTACCTTTTCTCTTTTGAGATTTTGGAATTTCTGGACCTATGTTCTTCAGACTTGTCCTGAGACCATTGCTTCTCGAAGACCTTGGAGATAGGACTAAAGTTAGGTAAGAAGTTGCATGACATCCTACTTTCTTTGAGACAAAAATGACTGACGAGCCAAATATGAAAGAGCGGTGCATATTCGATGAAGCGGCTCGTACCATTTTTTTACGATAACTAAGAGCTTAAATAGTTTTGGCAATGATAGCTAGTGCAGGATTAATGTTGCAGCACAACTAGGAAAAAAGATCTGCTAGTGTAGCTCCAACATAGCCTAATGTTTTCAAAAATATAACCAAACCATATATCATCAAAGCATAGATATCTTGAATCTTTCAAAGGTCAACAGTATTCGCCATTGCTTTCTTTAAACTAGCCCATGAGATGCACTCACTGTTCCCTTTCATCTTGACATTACTCTTAATCTAAGTCTCTGGTGCACTGAGAATCTGGGCTATTCTTTTCTTGAAAGCTAAGGGTTCAAAGCCTTGTAGTATATTTTATCGGCCTTGGCTCGCTCAATGTTGAGTAACGTAGTGCATTCGTCAACTGTGGGGACCAAATCTTCATAATTGAAATTGAAATGTCGATATGCTAGGTTCCAAAATTGAGATGCTACTTGTAGCGGGCTGACATTCAAACAGACTTGGAGAAAAAGAGCATCGTATCTTTTTGTGAATAATTCCATCTTGGTATTATCCTAACCGGTCCATACATATTTCAGATCTTACCAATCATTCTAAAGGTATCCTATCTTGATCCTTTCATGCACTGTTGAGACATACCCTAATTTAATGGTGTCCCCATCTTCATGTTGCTAATGCTCTGACCATGCTTGAACTTCCCTAAAAGGTGTAGACACCTTATTTTGTCTGGACTAATTTTTAGCAATCTAGAGTATGGACGTAAGAGGAGGCGATGATCGTCGCCCAGCAAAAAAGTATTTTGAGGATGTCAAGAAGGCCTAGGGATCATATCAAAGGTAAATACAAAGATGTGGCATCAAATGATG